>PVJC01035666.1:0-18176 GCA_004026665.1 Murina feae
TCATATGGGGAGTTAAAGATTGCCTTCATTATCCTTCAAATTTTGACAGAAACTATTTTTATAAAGAAATCAAGTCAGCAACTTCCCCACATCTCTAAATTACATCACAGTACACAGTACACTATGATGAAAAACACTTCATCTGATCTGTTAAAGACAAACACACGTAGTTTTCATTGTACAGGGAAGCAAACTTCTCGGAAAAAGAAAGAATAATAAATCACTCAATGTGCTTAAGAAAGCAGAATTTCAAAGAGAGGTATTTCTGGGCTACCTCTCACAAAGCAATTTCTTTGTAGCCGCAGGGCACCCCAGCAGATGTTAAAAATATATTACGTTTCTATTCATCCAAAAGAAGGACACTAATGTGAGCTCTGTAGCTTCAGTGTTTCGGGGAAAATCAGAAATGATCAACCTGGTGAATAAGGGTGACTCACTCACGGAATGCCAGCGTTCCTCTCCTGGCTCAGCTTTTGAAAGCCAGCCCGAGACAGCCTCTGCCGGCAAAATTGCGGAGGAATTACTCTCAATTACAGGCTGCTTCTGTCTGTTAAAAAGTAAAGTCGGCGATCAGTTCTGACCTTTTTTCTCTAACAAGTCATGAAATGAAAGGGGGGGAAAGTCTGACAGGTGTTTAACTTAGAAGCTGGAGATGGGGAAGGGAGGAGAAAAAGGAAAGAAAAGAAAAACTGTATTACCCGACAAGATCTCAGATTTGGGTTTTGTTTTCTTTTCATTTTTGGAGGGGGGTAGAATTTTCACCATTTTCAGAAGCCCTTTCGGTGACTAAATTGCATGTGGCAATACAATTTTGCTTAAAGTCACTTGCTTAATGTTTTAATTTGAGTATCATTTACTGAAATCTTCCCACCATCAATCATTCAGGACTCTAGTTTCACGCTCTGGGGAAATTGTGCTGAATGTTAAAGCTCTCCTCGTCCCCACTCCCTCCTTCTGGGAAGTGGGCAAAAATGACTGCAGAGGAGTCACCTTCCTGGATCCCTGCCTTGGAAGCTTTACTGCAAGGCAAGGCTTGGAAACACCAGCCTAGACATTGACCTGTTCACGCAGTCATTTCTGGATGGACTGGACTTGGGCGGCAACTGGCTTTAGTTGAATGTGAATGTGTTGGAAATGACATGAACGATTTTCCAGCTCCCTGACACCTACTCACCGTTTTCCACTTCAAAAGAACTGCTTTGCCAAGGACGGAAAGTTCTCCTGATGAAAGTGAAAGTGAAATATTCTATATTCTTGGGGATTGGTTGGTTAAGTTCTCTATAATCCAGCACTTGTTCAGCAAAACTACTAATTGGAGGAGGAGGCATGTATGCATCTAGCTGCCACCTCTCCAAACTCTAAAAGGGGAAAAAAGGACTAAAGAATGTCCTCTGCTCTTAGGGGTCCACCTGACCCGCAGGTAGGTCAGTTAACAAAGGTTCCACTGGGCTTTGAAGCATGTTTTCTTAAAGCAGCTTCTTTTCAGTGGGGAAAACCTGTTTCAAGAAGAGTTAATAATTCTACAATATCATGCAGAAGCCAAGGAGTCAAAATATCACAATGCTACACAGAGCTGCAAATAACACTTGGAAATGCTAACTCTGATTGACTGATGACATCACGGAACCAAAATAATGTCCCATATTCTTCTCTTACCATGTTATTTCTGTTGCCTCGGAGCAGTCAGATCTGCTTTTCTGAGATGAATGTGATCATTTGCTCAGAAGTGACACCCTGAAGTGGCCAATGGCCAGAAAGGGAGTGGGATTAAGCTAGAAATAAAGAAAAACTGAAAGAACAAAAGGCGGGGAAAAGATGATGTACACACAACTGTTAAGGAGACAAAGACATTCGCAGTAGAAATGCTAAGGGTGACTTTGAAGTTTATCTTGTTGCTACTGTTGGAGGTCCTTCCTTGGGAGCTGAAAAATCTCATTGAGGACTTGCTTTCTTTCCTTGAAGAGGAGTCTTCTAATACATCTTTTCTAGCTTAAGTGCAGTGGAATCCTACCAGAGAGAAAATAGTTCCTTTCCAGAGTTGGCTAGAAATGAGCTAGGAAACAGCACAATAGCATATTCTATGTAGCCATGGCACCAATGCCAGTGACCCAAAGGGCTAGCAGCAAAGGAACCAAATGTTTGCCTAGTGAAGTAATGCTGGAATAACTTATTGTATTACAGGTCCTAGGAAAATAGATAATTTGAAATAAAAATGCCTACATTTTCTGGACCTTAATAACCATCTGCTGACTGGCCTAGTACTAGGGAGGGCACCTACTGTACCATAGGAACCTTTCTAACTAGGAAGGGAAATGGCAGAAAGTGAGTCTACTAACTTGAATGAATGTGCTATATGAATACAAGGGCAATTTGCATAAAGCCATGGGGATTTAAGTGGTATTGCACCTACACATGACCCAAATGCAAATGGAGGCAAACACAGAAAGTATTTTATGAGAAAGATGGCATTTCAAGTCTATGAGGGAAAGATGGATTCAGTGACAAAGCCCTTGGAAAAAATAAATTTGATCACTACTTCACATCTTATTCCTAATAAATTTAATACACATCGAATTTTTAAATATTAAAATTGTTTTATTCAAATCTTGTTCAACTTATTAATTTGAGAGAGAGGACAAGAGTAAGAGAGATGTTCATTTGCTATTCCACTAATTATGCATTCATTGGTTGATTCTTGTACGTGCCCTGAAAGGGGATGGAACCTGCAACTTTGGTTTACTGGGACAAGGTTCTAGCCAATTAAGCTCTAAAATTGTTTTATTTAAAACATAAAAACATTAAAATAATAAAAGTACTAGAATGATATTTTTAAACTTTCTTATAATGAGTGAGACCTAAAAGAAAGACTAACAAATCTAATAATATAGAAGCCAAAAGTGTGATATGATTGAAAACAAATATACAGAAAAAAACAACAAAGAAACAACTTACACAAATAAAGGTAAAATACAAACAGGTCAAAGCTAGGAGAATCTGAAGGATAGATGCGTAGCAAGTTGAGTCCCTCAAAAAGCCCTAATGCAGGCAGATAACAGAGAGGTGAGTGTGGGCTTTGCACACAGGCTGGAGCTGGAGACAGGGCATGTGACAGGTGCTGTTCATGAAGGCAGCAGAGAACATTCCTCCCCGCCTCCCAAATGGATATGGAGCCTCCATTCTGTGCCTCTCTCTCCTCTGTGGGTAGATAACTGACAGGTGGTAGTTACTTATCCCAGGAATAATCAATGCAGAGGCTGGGTTGAGCCCTCTCCTCTGGAGAGCACTCAGAAGTGAAAACAGGGAGACTAAGTGGAACTATAAGCAGAACCAACAGAATCAGCAACATTCTTCTTTCTTTTCTCCTTATAGGAAAAGGTCAAGACAGTCCATCTTCACACAGAGAGAAGGACAAAAACAAAACAAACGAAACACAAAAATCCCACATAAAAGACACAGAGAGAAAGACCCGGAGGAGTTGCCTATGTTCCTGATAGTTTTCCAGATCTTGGCTCTAATTCCTTGTGAAGTCCACCTGGAGTTCTTAGGTTTGGATCCTGAGGAACATCCTGGTGACCCGACAATACATTCAATGGAGGCGCCAAGTGTGGTCTGTTGGGGGCTCAGAAATGGTAGTCTCTTTAGAAGAGTGCTTTTCCCACATCAAAATCCGAGAGTTGCCACTGAGATGTCTATACCTTTTCTGATTAAGTTAGGCTGGTTGACTTCTATTAATTCCACTGAATTGAGAACTCTTAGGAGAGCTGTCGGTAGAGATGATGAAGAATGCTTTGATGATAGAGGGAACTAAAAAGGAGGAGCAGAGGAAAAAAACAGCACGTACATCCATCTTCACACACAAAGATAAAAAGTAGAGCATTCTGGGAAAATGGAGAGACCGGAACAATTCTGGACAGTTTGGAAATAAATATAACAGATGAGGAGCTTTGGCTCCTAGGAGATTCATGACATTTCTGACCTGCGAAATTGCTTTGTTTCAGGGGCAAACCCCCGGCTGCATCTTCCTACAGGCTCTGGCAGACCTAAACCCTGAGTGGCCTCAGTCCCAGTGGGAAGGGCCTGGTGGAAACAGAACTCTTCCTTGAGAAAAGGTCTGTGTGGCATTGGTGCCTTGACCAGACTCTCTATTCACGCTACTCAAAGTGTGGTTCCCACAGCAGCGGTGTTGACATCATCTGGAAGCCAGTCAGAAAGTCAGTATCTCAGGTCCGACCCTGGGAGCAAGTGGATCAGATTATGCATTTTCACATGTACCCCAGGTAGGTCTTCGTATGTACAATCAAGTTTGAGGTTACTTTGTCCTTCGGTGTCCGGGATTCATCCTCTCCTATTAAACTGCCCCAGCCTCTGAGCACATTGCTGATTTTAGCCTTTAGGGTCTGTGCCTTCATAACTTCCACGTGCCTTTCAATTCTTGATCTGTCTTCCACTTGCCTGGGTGGTATTGCCAACCTCTATATTCTTTCTGCTCTGTCTCTTATTCTCTCTTATTTAATCAAACAAACACGCCCCCAACAACAGCGGGAGGTTTAAATTTGATGGCCAGCTCTGATCCATCTGGAGGAGACCTCTGTTGGGAGGATCCTAAGGCCACGTACATCAGCTACATGAGGGAGATTTCTGAGTTCAATAAACCACGGCGAGTAGAGGCTGGTTCACATATTTGTCATCTTTATTCCATATGCTGCTTACTTACATAGGACTTCAACTTGGGTATATTTATCTCTATTTGACTCCACACTTTACCTCTGAGTCCTAACTCCCCACAGTCTTGCATGATTCCACCATTGCTCAAGAAAGGAGAAGTGATAAAAACCAGCGGCTACATGACTCATGCCTCATTTTTACTTCTGCTAACCACAATAGCAAAGAGTTTTTTAAAATAATGCTCGCTTTTTTTGTGAACTCTGCAATACCAAGTGACACAAGTTCCTCCTGAAGTGACTGCCCTCAGTGCCAGCTAAAGAATACTACGCATGTGTTTTAAAATCATTCCTTCTAAATAACAATGGGGTAGGATGAGCGCTAAGTAAAAGCGAATGACATTTTACATAATAGGTAGAATTGTAAGTACCAGACTGCACTTAACAGGAAAATGAATACTTCTCAAAGTTTAAAATCTTACCCATGAGGAGTATAATTCACAATACACACTTCAAAAATATGAACACTTAGAAGACACTTAGGCACTTTACAAGAATTACCACAATCCTGTCCAAACCTAAATGCAGGAATGAGTGTAGTCACTGACCAGATGAGGGAATGCTAAGCACAGACCTGCTCCAACCACACACCATGGAACAGAGCTGGTCTTAGCGCCCTTAGATCTCACTGGATCCTGAGACGCAATGTTCAGGCTACAGGGAGCTCAGGCACATGCCTCTATAGGCTGACAGAGGAACAGACAATTAGATTACACACCACATTCCTAATAATATCCTGCAAAGTGATAATAAATTTCTAAAAGGAAACCAAATAAAATAAAAACTCTAACACTATTGGGTTGGTTAAAGAGCTCTCTGATGTCAGTTCCCAAGAGGGCCTCGGGTAATTTCAGAAGTAAATGGACAGCCTTCAACTACACTGATATGGACAAGGTGGAAAAGAAGGAGTGCATCCTCCTATGACCGTGTGCCTGCTAGGCCACTGCATGAATGAGGAGGATCTAGGTCTTGAGCACATTCAGAAACTTCTGCGGAGCAAATCAAGGGCTCAAACAGTCGTGTGGGGAGACATGATCACAAAACAGTAAGATATAGGCAGTGTCAGAGGCCCGCACTGAGAACAGTGGGGGCAGAGGAGGAAGGAGGGAACCCTGGAGTTGGCCAGAAGCGTTTTGGAAGGTCTCCGAGGGAAAGAGCTGCTTGACTTGGGTGCCAAAAAAAGGCTCCTTTGCCTATGCAAAGAAGTCGACAGGGATGCATTTTTTATCGTTCTATTACTCAGGATGACAAACCAACACAAACCTAATGGCTTAAAACAACACGAGCAAACTTATCTTCCAGTTCCAGAGATCAGAAGTACAGAACGGGTCTCACTGGGCAAAGAGCAAGATGTCAGGAGGGATATGTTTCTCCTGGAGACAAGGACCCATTTTCTTGACTTGTCCAACTTCTCAATGCCACCCACATTCCTTGGCACCATTTCTCCCCCCTTCAAAGCCAGCAACAGCATGTTGAGTGCTTCTTGTCATACCACTCTGATCTCCGTTTCCATCACTTCATCTCCTTCTCATGACTGACTCCCTTACCTCCCTCTTTGATTTATAAGAACTCTTGTGACTACATTGAACCTGCCTCAGTAATGCAGAATAATCTTCCCCTCTCAAGAGCCTTAACTTAAATTGTACTTTCAAAGTACCTTTTGCTATGCAAGGCACCATTCACAGGCTCAGAGATTAGGATGTGCACATCCTTGAGATGCTGTCATTCTGCCTACCCCAGGGGTTAGATATCACCCACCAGTCCTAAGTGCAGATGAAAGAGGCATCTGCCTCAGACCCCAGGAGGGTCTCAGTTCTAAGGCCTTGGGTTAAAACTCGGTTGGTCTTAGCTGTGAGATAAATTATAAGGAATTTAATCGCATGAATAGTTGTCACATGATATGTATAGTGCATATATGTGTATCATCTGTGTTATACATGGTACCTACATTAAGTATGGCTACATTGAGCCTGTATATAAACATTTTATTTGTAGAAAACACATAAAGCAGGATTCCATCAGTCTCATTCCCTTAAACACCATTATACTTCTGCATCAGCCAAAAAATATATATTTTTATGGCTCATATACTCAGTACCACTCCTGTGCAGAGCCCAAAGCACGCATGTATATTATTGCCAAACCAACCAAAAAAACCTACTCATTAAGTCAGCACTTCTAAATCAATGGGAATGAGACTGATAGAATCCCATTTAGTGTACATTTAAGAAAAATATAACCAGCATATCAGTCATGGTTCTATGAATGCCATACTCATCACTACAGAAGCCACTACACACGAAGCTCTGAGTACTTCAGATGGAACTAGTGCAGACTGAGATGTGCTGTAGGGCAAATACACACAAGATTATCAAAGCTTGGCATGAAGAAGAGAACGTAACACATCTCATTCAAAATTGTTTGCATCGATCGAATTTTGCAACAATAATAAAATATGTTATTATAATTAATCACACCTGTTTATTTTTTTTTCTTTAATATGACTACCAGAAAATCTCATATGTGCCTCACACTCTATTTTATTAAACAGTACTGGCTTAGAACAATGGCAATATACTACGCTAGTTAAAACAAAGTGAGTTGAGTTAAAGTAAATATCTTGAAACGGGGCAGTTACTAACTGATGTTTGCTAACTTCACAAAGCACACTAGAAAGCAGAAGCTAGCTTTGGAATATTTTCTGGGAAAGAGATCTTAGTACTTCTGAGGCTGTTTAGTCCAGTGTCAGAGAGATCCAAATGACTAAAGGTTTTCCTTGTATTGACTGGAAATCCTTAGTTCATTTCTCTCCACTGGCTTCAGTTCTGACTGAGGAATCAGAAACATAAACCTAATCTCCATCCCCCACAACTAGCTGGTTTGGAGTCTTTAAAGCTTCACTTGAAAGCAGAAGGCACAGGTGAAACTAACACTGCAGCTTTGTAACTTCACCAACGAGAAAGGCCACATTGCTGGACGAGGAATCTTACTGCAGGCACTGGCCTTCTGTCAGTTTCCACGAGGCTCAGTACACACTTTCTGTGATGGATAAAACAAATAGATACATCTCCCAGGCACCCTGGGGATTAAAAGTACATTAGTTCATTGCAACTTCAGATCTGGGATTGAAAAATGTTTGGATATTTTTTTTCCCCAAATAAAGTTTAGATGAAGCAGAAATTCAACACAGAATTGAGTTCTGAGACTCCCTGGGTCCAGGTGAGTAGTTGGATGGGAATCAGATACATTTTATCTAAGGTACGGCACTAATTTTCATCAAAAACATTATCATATACTCAGTCACAAATGGTTATTGTAAAATCTTTATTAACCTGAGTGCATATAAAAATTGTGAATTCCTAATACAAAGCAGTATTTTACTTTTAAATTTCATTTTAAGCTTGGCCCGTTCACTTGGAATGTGATTACAGAGTAAATTAAAAAGTGATCACAGCTGAATTACATTTCCTCACGAATGTAATAACTTCAGGAGGCTGATTAATGTTAGGCCGCGCCTGTCCCACTGCACGCACCTTCCCAGGTGAGAAGCGCAGGAGAGCTGGTGTGAGTTGATCTCACTTCTTTACTGGTCTTCTGGAGAGAACGCCTGCGCACATAACAGGCTTGGGACATACCTTAGGACTGAGGATGTTCTTCACTTTTATTTGTCCAAGAGCCACCTGCAAAACACCATCCCTGTCTACTTATGGTTATGAGAAGTAGCCACAGGAGAAGGCCCAACTCTGGTACCATGTTCTAACTAACCAAGTCTCAATTTCTCAATCTCTATCTTCTTGGCAAATTCTTCCTATTTGGATGGAATAATTCAATAGAATCACTGAAAAATGCATTTTCACTGGTGTAAAGGAAACAGATTGTCTCTCAAGGAATAAAAGCTTATTAATATCTGCAGCAGTGTTATGGCAGAGAACAAAATTTAAACTATAAATTTAAACCATGTTGAGCACAAGATCATTAAAATATTTCCCTCATGGGTAATGGGGAAAGTAGAAGTCTGAAATATTTACTTCTTTTCAGCATGCTCGGGTTAAGGCAGTGGCTCCCAACGTGGGACACATGCCTCACAGGAGGGCAGTTTGATTTTTAAGGGGGGCTATTCAAGAATGAGTTATTAACAGTGAATTTTTTGCATGTCTTATGGTCCAACGGGCCATATGTGTGTGTGTGTGTGTGTGTGTTATGATGTATTTATGCACTCCAGTTCTCTATTACATGTTTTGAAACTTTATTTGCAATTTTTTATATCACTTCACATTATTATCATTTTTTAAAACAATTTCTTCCTCAGTCCTTCCACTGTCCTTTCGTTCTTTTATTTCTCTTTTATGGATGCCATGTTCTTTGGAAGCTTGTCTAGACCAGGTTAATGGCCTTGGAGGCTTCCTCCACATGAACAGGAGTTCACTTTTTGAATAATAAGAATCCTATGTCACGGGCGGGGGGCAGGGGGGCGGTGCCATCAGGATTTCAGAGATGCTTAGGTGGGGCATGGCCAACAAAAAGGTTGGGAACCATTGGGTTAAGGTATTGTTTTCCAAAGGAGTCATCAGAGCAGTAATGCCACTATTAGCACCAGAACGGCATGGTGCTGCATCACTCCCAGGCCAAAGAGGAGCAAGCCGTCACAGTAGGTTTGGCGTGGGCCAAGCTAAGGCAGATAATGAAGTTATTTGGGGTTAAGAGTAAGTGTCACCCCTGTGATTCAGCAATCCATTCAGCAGGTTGATGGACTAGTGCAGCGCTATTAGAAGGACTTTCCCCATCATAATCTAGAGAGAGTTGATGTCATAAAATTATTGTAAAACAATACTTACTACGTGTGATGCTCTATGACACCCTTATTTTGTGTCATTTCCTTTTCTTCTCAAGTTCAGTGAGATGCACTGAATCAAATTCAGTGGAAAACTCAGTCATCGCCAGCAGCTGGAGACATTCTGGATGAGATGACCTTGGGAGTCATGGACGTTGGAAGATCGTCATCTCATTTTATTGCCATTTCAGTGTGGACCCTCAGAGGGGAGTGTTCCAAATGTTGGGGGGTCCCTAGCTTCAAGTGAGGGGCCAGGAAAAAGGTAGCAGAGAGGTTGTCAGGAGAATAAGATAGAAAAGGCACATAATTCTGTAGTTTTTCTAAGACTGGCCTTTTGGATGCTTTTAATTTTTTGTTTGTTTTTATTTTTCTTAGTTTTTAGACTTAAGTATGTGAATTTCTAAAACATTCTGTATAAGTTTCAAGTATAGCAAAAAGACTTATTTAAGTATAAATTTGAAAAAATACTCAAGGATTAAAAAAACTCCATGGGCACTCTGAACAAGTAATTATGCTGACCCTGTGCTAGGGGCAGAGTAGAGACCATTGTTCTTGTATTTTATATTGGAGATGGCAGACATAGGTGGCTAACAATGTGAAACATTACACAATAATTCCACTGCCTTAATTAAATACCCTTTTATTTTATCCCACACCCTGGTGCTCCATCCCTAAGCATTTTACGCCCTTCACTGTGTTACTTCCAGAAGAGGGTGAGTCAAATAAAAAACACCTCATAGGATAACAAATGGAAGAAGAAATCATCCATATTAAACACAGAAGGTAAGACTGGGGTTTGGGAACACAGCTCCTCCCTCCAGAGTCAGTACTGGGCCCAGGCTAAGAAGGCAGAGGTACAGAGGTACGGGTTTGAGGTTGCCCCTGAAGGTTTTATGAGCCACAGGATTAGGTTAGTTAAATTCCCTTCTACTCATCCCCATCTGCAAACATGAAAAATCATAGCTAAGTTCCCTTCAAATAGATCAGGGCCTGATATTTGACAGTAGCCTAATGAGGTACATGAATTCTATGATTCGGTTCTACCATGTTCAATTTACTGTTGTGGATAATACTGAGCAGAACACAATATTCCCTGCCATGTCACAATCTAATTTTAGCCCTCAGCCTCCTCTAGGATCTATCGCTGGAATTATTCTGCACATTACCAAAATCACTTTTACAGAATAGGGTTTTGTATAAAATGGGTCCAAGACAAGTAAATTTACTAGAATGTGAAAATGTTCTTCTAACAAGATCTCATCACTACCCAGCAGCCATACTTCACCCTTGAAGGATGCATTAAATTGGAGCAGCGTCAGTGTATTTCTTCTGGTATCAGAACCTTTGTTGCCTTTTTCTTTTTTTAAAGCCTGCACCCATACTTTTAATTTGGTTTCAAAACTGTGACCGAGATAATTAAAAAGTGGCATATTTTAATGCTACACATTTTTAAATGGCATCTACTTAAAAACAGGCATTTAAAACACTCTGATGCCACTCTGACATCTAAAATGGAGAGTACAAAAAAGTAAAGAGAAAAAATTCTGAGATTACAATTCAGTTCTATTTCCTAAAATGACTTTATTTACTCCTTTGTCTCGTTACACATCCATCTACCTATTCACTCATTCATTCAACAAATTTCCAACATTTATCGCCAGACATTAGGGGGACACAAGGAGCAACGGAGCTTATTAAAAGACCAGCTGGAAGACGTCACTTACCCAACTCAGAACAACGTGGGTTAATAGTACTCAGCCAAAGTGAGCGAGGCTTCAGTCTCTAAGTTTTAGGCTCTCCTGTCCCCTGCAACATGGACTTCACCTTTGGTTTAGTTACTGTCCCTCAAATGCCCTCTATGCACTTCCAACACTCCTGCTGCTTTTCCCAAACTGGAGGCAGCCAGGCCCCTCTGGAGAGTGGCTCCCTCTGGTGTCTTCCATAGCAACGTGGTCACCCACCCACAGATTTCAATCATTATTCTCAAGTGCACATTAGGAGTTTATTGTGAATTTCCCCCCATATTCTGTGTGTTTCAGGGTTTGGGCTCTGGAAGCGGGGCCACATGCAAATGAAAGAGATGAGACAAGAAATAATAATTTGGAAATTGGGGGCCAGGCCCCATCCCAAGAGGGAGGACTCAGCTTGTGCTCAGGCCTTGCCATCCTTTTATTCAGTTTGGGATACACCTATAGCCCTTAGGCAGGCAATTTCCAGGAACTGACAATGTTATCAGTAAGGATTTACATGACTATCTGGTGAGGAAGTTGCTTCAGCTCCCATTGTCTCGACTAAACAGTGGGTGCACAGCCCTGACCTTTGCCAGGGCTCAAGGGTCACCAGCCTTCCGGGCTCCTTGTCCACATCTCTCTGCTAGTGAAGACAATGGGCAGTTTCCCACAGTTTATATTTCTGAGTGTCACCACTAGCCCAAGTAGCATCTTATGGTCTTGTTCAGGCCCACAGAGGAAGAGAGACGCTGCATTCGGCAGACAACCAGATGAAAACAAGCACTTAACAACCATCCCGCAACTCCCCACCAGTAAAAATGTAAGAGCCTTGTGCAAGGAAACAGACCATTCACATGAACTCATTTTAAAAGCAACACAGGACACCTACTGCAGAACTGAGTGCCGTGGCCTAGGTAGGAATGTTACATTAGTCACTCTACTTCTGCATTATTGTTTGAAATACTTCATAATATCTAATGGACAGTATCAACTAACAGCTGAGTTAGCCCATGGTGTATTGTATTTGGAGACTACCCAAACCTTCAGCAAAACCCTAGACAGAAGCAATCAAACCTCTTTTGGAGTCTCAGGGGGAGGAACACAAGAATGCGTTAGGACACTCTGGATTGCACTGTGTTAGCCTGACATAAGCACCAGAGCCATCAACCTCACTTCTGCCATCGATTCTATTACAGGTGGCTGCCTGTCCCAGGGCCTACTGCTCAGGGCCCCTTAGGGTACTCAAAGAGACAGAGAAGAGAAAAATACTCTGAAATTTTTATAGACTGCATACAGGCTATTAGGACTTTTTAATTCATTGATTTAATCCATTAAAATTATGAGAGTACTATACTGTTATAGTGGCAAGAACATCTTCCCAGAGGAAAATCCCTGAATTTGCATCAAGACTCTGTCACTAATTGTCTTTGTGCCTTTGAGGATGTCATTTCACTTTTCTGGAGAACGTTATTTACAAGAAAGACCAAGGAGTGGACCACCAAGCTCTGAGGGTGGGTTTTTGTCTCTATGGCCGGTAGCCAAGGAATATTAATAGGAAAGTATTTCAAGGCCGTGTTTCCAGCGGGGGGTCAGCAACACTCCCTCCTCTTTTTCTGTCTGAGTTACAGAACTAAGACCCCCTAAGCCACCTCAGAAAGAGGAGGGAGGAGCTGCTGCCCAAACACACATTCTTTGTCGCAGCGGGTGGCCTGATGCTGGTTGGCACGGATTTACTTACTCACAGTTGTACATGAGACATTCCTTCAGAAGAGTAGCTGTGTTTGCCTGATTGTGGCTCTGCAATTAATTTAGGAAATGCCTGCTATACAATTATAATCCGAGCAATCACAGCAGGAGTCACTGTAGCCTGGAGAACGTATCTTCTCACAAATTCTCATTATTTATTTAGTTGTTCCTAAGTAGGAGACGGTCCTCTCCCCAGCCAAGCAGAAAATGCTGAGCTCTGTTTCCAATCAGGAGACAAAGAACTGCACTTCTGGGGTCCTGAGAGGGCATTTTGTGAAGCTCCTGCCTGCATGCAGGTAGACAAAAAGCCTTGAAGCCACTTGCTGATGTAAGTTACATACAAAATGGCATTCCACAGGATCACTCAGAAAAGCACCCAACACCTCCCTTTCCCCCTGACCTCAGTTCTAGCTACTTTCATTAATGAATGATGAAAGAATCTGTATCATGTATAGATACAGAGCTACACACACACATTCACACGTGTAAAACGGGGGGGGGGGGGGGGGGGGGGGTAAGTTCCAGTGATCAAAACAGTGTCCTCCTTTTGATACCACACTGCAGTTATACAAGACACTGGCACTAGGGGGCACTGTGTGAAGTGTGCAGGGCTCCTCCCTGGACAGCTCTGCAGCTCCTGTGACTCTACAGTTATTTAATAAAACAAAGTTAAAAATAATGAGAACCTCCAAATGGTAAAGAAGCTCATCCAGCCTATATAATAAAGAGATAATATGCTTATTAGACCAGATGGTGGAATGACCCTTCTAGAACAACCAGTGGATGTGGGGGCAGAGCCAGTGAGTCTGTGTCACCAGGCCAGTTATGGCAGTCCTGGCACCCCCACCCCCAAACCCCTTCTGCAGAGGCGGCAGGAGAGGTGGACATCCCCTGAGGGGTCCCGGATTGCAAGAAGGTGCAGACCAGCAGGCTGAGGGATGCCCCCCCCCCACCCCTGTGAATAAATTTCAAGCACGAGGCCTTGAGTTTAAAAATAAGATTCAAAAAGTAGCTGGAAAAGTTGTGACCTTGTGTAATGAGAGTCCTAATTCTCTCCGAATATCTTTTCTTCAAAACTCATTTTGTCATGATAATAAAGTTAATATCTTTGCACAAAGGCATAAATATCACCAATTTTGACCCTTCAGAAGACAAATACTATCTCTTCTGAAAATATTTAAAGGACTTGAGATGACCTTCCCATTCCCGATCATGCCAGCAGGGATTACTGACAGCACTTTCATGAAATGAATGGTTTTGACAAGAAAGACGTCAGCAATGTGCCCACATCTCTAGATGCACAGCTCTGTGCAACTATATTGTAACTGTCTTCTTCTCGGAGTGTGTCTGCCCACTGGAGTGGGTGTGCAAAGAATATAAATAACTATATACACATACTGGTATGGACAAATCACTCTCAAAACATTGGCTTTAGGAAAAAATTGCAATGGAAGTGACAGAGCTAATATCAGAAAGAGGTAAAGTGATTTTACAAATAAATGAGAAGGGGAAAAATAACTTAAATACAAAATGGGCAAAGAAATAAAAGGATGGTTTAAAGAAGAGCGATTATAAACAGCCACCGAGAATGAAGAGATGCACAAACTCACGAGAAGTCAGGGAATTGTAAATGGACAAAATAAGAAAATACATTTTACATCTACCAGGTTGACAAAAATAAAAATAAGTGGAAATATCTGCTCCTGGTGGGAGATTCAGAAGAATGGGTATTCTGATACATCACAGGTTAAAATCTGAACAGTTACATATTTTTGAACTACATTCTGACAACATCTATTAAGATTAAAAATAATACAGTGCTCCCATGGCTGATAATACATCCCATTAAAAACATATTATGTTATGTGTTCATTATACCTCAATGAAAACATATTATATATGCTTTTCTTGTAGTGATGCAACAAATCAATCAACACAAATGAAACACCTCCAGCCAGAGAATAGTTGTAAAATGATGTCACAGCCACTCTAAATGACGAACTCTCGAATTAGAGCTACTCAGTGGCCTTGAAGGGATTACCATAAACAATTATTGAAACAGAAGAAAGTAAATAAATGTCCATATTTTATAAAACAATGACAAAACTATCCCTCTAGATATGTATGTATTAATACACACATGGGTTGTTATACCGATTCATTAGCTTATTGAGCAACATGGAAACATAACCACAGGTCAAAACTTGTGAACTACCTTCACATCGAGGTACAAATACACAATAACAACTTTGACATGACACACTGGGGTAGAGGGATGGAGTGTGCACAGCCAGAGAGACCAGCCCAGGATCAGACACCTAAGAATGAACTGTTGAGCACAGGGCTCCCCAGTGGGAAAGAGCCTGTTTCTGGGGGGGTGAAGGGAAGAGGTGGATGGGTGCGGGTGGGTGGGCGGCGATGGCTGGAGTGATGGGAAAGGGAACAGGATAGTACTGAGTGAAAACAGCCAAGAAGGGCCTGAATGTAGAGAAATATATACATATACATTACAGACAGGTATACAAAAATTTACACATGTGAAGCCATATACATGAGCTGAAAAGTCAGAGTTTCGCATTTTCATAAGGTGAGACTATGTTTCAAAAATGTATTTTGTGTCTTAAAAATAACACCTAAAAGTGAGTCCAAGTAGATGATGCTCTAAGAATTTGTCCCCTGGGTTTCTTTCTCTTGTTGTTGGTAAAATCAAGAGGGCTCAGTGCTTCTCCTCACTGATGTCCAGGAGTTGGGTTTGTGACAGAAAATCCTGTGTCAAAGCTGCGAAAGAAGAGTCTCTCCAGGGCGGCGAGGGTTTGTAGATGGCAACCCGGCCAATCTGGGTAGAGATTGCTTTTCCCAGCTGGCCCTGATTTATTGCCCAAAGCACAATCTTTTTTCCTTCTGTTTTGACTTAATGTGGGAGAAAACAACACAAGACTGTAAGAATTAAACCTAATTCATTATAGTTAAGCTCTCTAAGGCATAAAGTAGGTAAGGGCTGAACCAAAATGAACTGATCCATCATGCAATGTAGGACTTGTATGATTAGCATAATTCTTTAGGGATGCAGGACAGGTACACAGTTCTGCCATTAAATCACGCTGTTTGGAAAAAATGCAGCCTTGGTAAGCATCTCTAAGTGGACAGTTTAAGTTTCCATAAAAATTCCAAACACCATATACTTTTGTTACTTTAATTTGCAGTCAACTGTACCTTTCATAGTTCATTTCTGTTGCAATTACTGCTCTAGCTTAGTTTCACATATATTTTCATTATTTCACTGAAACTCTTACCTCAGTAAAGAGGAAGAATATATTCCCTCCACTAGACCAACTTCAAAAGAATATCCATGTGTGCCAACACACACACTCACATACACACACACTCACACACTAACACACATTCACACACAATCACACACACACTCACACACACACACTCACACACTCTCACACATTAACACACACATTCACACACACATATACTCGCACACACTCACACCCCCCCCCACAACACAAATGGGCTGAAAGGGAGCTTCATGGACGTGCAAAAAAGCATTAAAAAAATCTCAGAATACACCTAGGAAAGCCAGATTCATTTCCTTGTCCAGAAAAGTGCTGCCTCAGATAGATTTGCTAAGCAGGGATGTGAGTGTGCGCCTGTGGAGAGAGTGTGTGTGAATGTGTACACCAATAAACACCTACAAAAAATGGAGAAAATCAATTTAACAATATAATACTTTAGAAAAAATCCAAATGCTGTGGAATGTATCTATCTGTAAGTTCCACTCCATGCCCCTTATTCGAAAGATACTTTTGATGTGATGTTTTTGGCATTTATGCTGACACCATGTGAAAAATATTGGGCACACAAAGTACGGAGCCTCCAGATGTTAGCTGTGCAGGTGCGGTTGAGGTAATGTCTGCCTATAACCATGGCTGCATTCACTGTTCAGATAAAGTTGAAATTTTATATGCACACTTTAGAATGTGGTGTCTTTCTAGAGTAAACCTCACACCTGGAAAAGGTGAAGCACTAGAAAGAACAAACTGAGCGAGACAAGAGTCTAGATGCCCAGCACACAATGCCCACCCCCCTTCCCAGATCCGGTGGGTACTTGACAATGTTTTTATGAGAAACGCCTTGCCTATGCTGTTGTACCTGCAGTCCCTCTAGTGCTGGGATACACTTCAACCTGTCCTTTGAAAAGCATTTAGACTTAATCTGTGTACAAGGATTGCTGACAAAGCCAAGCATGACGTGTCATACTGATGATGTGTTTAGCTAAAGAAGTTCAAACAGCCAAAGGCAAAATCCTAACCTTATGAAGCATTTTAATCCATTTTTATTGGAAAAGCTTATTAGAGATGCAGCTTTCAGAACTTGACAAAATTTCTTTATCCATTGCCAGGTCTGAAGTAAGCAAACTGTACTCTAAAGTCACCTACCCCAAAATGTAAACTCACTTTGAGAAGTTAGATGTTGACATTTAAGCATCTTATACAAGTCAAACTTGGCTACTGTGGTTGAGAAGTTGAAAAATCTAAATACCTACATTATGGGAAGAAAAGCTAAGACAGCAGCCAATATGGTGAGTATATATTTAAGTTTAGCTCTTTTTCTGCATGTCATCTATTAAGAATAAACTCATTCTCATTCTTTTATATACAATATATGTATTTTCAATTTCTGTTAAGAAATAGTCCTCTATCTTCTCAAAGCATTGGTTATTATTTTTCAACAAAAGCTTGGTTTCTCAATAGTATAATTCCATGTTTCTGAAAATAAAAGAATAGCCTCGAGAATATAAAAGAATATAATCTCTAGGCAAGGCAATAGATTTCTGTATGGGCAAAAGTTTTAGACTTTTCTTTTACTGAATGACACGAGAGATCCATCTAGCTCTAAGTTTCCATGACAAGCTGTAAAATGGAGATAGCATTCATTCATTCATTTGATAGACATTAAGAGAACCTCCGCAATATATCAGGTATAGAGCAAGGTGGTGAGGTGACAGAAAATACACTGATTCTGCCTTTAAGGAAATTTGCAATCTACTGCTTTCTATCTGATTGAACTCAGAGACAAAGAATGTTTATAAAACACAGAAATTCTCAGAATAAGGCTGCTCCATGTAGAGATTCAAAA
>PVJC01035667.1:0-18130 GCA_004026665.1 Murina feae
GGGAGGGCAAGAGTCTGAGAGATCAACATAGAGGGGGTGCCTGCTCCAAGCCTGGGGGCAGGTCCCCGGCAGGTAGACACACACAGGAGGACTGCTCTGAGCCTCGGATGCGGCTGGGGGCAGGTCCCCAGTGGTCACACACACACACACACACACACAAAAGGCACCTGGCAGACTGGGGCCATCATAGGACATCCACTGAGGGGTCCCAGACTGTCAGAGGGCACAGGCCGGGCTAAGGGACTTCCTCCACCCCGAGTGCACAAATTTTTGTGCACCGGGCCCCTAGTATATAATATATGCACATGTATTATTATGCATATGATTTCTTAGCCACCTAACTAATGGATGCACGGTTGTTTTTCATAGGTTCTCTTCTCCAATTTTTACCACGTCACTGACTTAAGATTGTGCCCCCACCTCATTTTCTCCATAAACCCAATGGTTTTATCGTGTGATTGTGCAGAGTGCAGTGATATTTAGGAGCCCATATGCTACATTCTGATAGGACTGACAGTATTTGTTACAGTCATTCAGTAGAAACTAACATTTCTCTCTCATTTAAAAAATGTGTTTTCTGAGTTCATTAGAGTCTCTTTTAATGCTTAATGAATTTAACATAAAATAATATTCACCATCATATGAATATTTAGCTTTGTGAAATCACAGATCTCTTCATATTAAATAATCTCAATAAATGTTTGTTGAAATGATTTAAATTGGTTTATTCACTGGTTAAATAATAGAACCTGTAATTAGGGATGCTAAGATTCCTGCCTCATATCTATTCAAGCTCACCACACACATCCCCATGAGTGTTCCTGATTTTATTTGTAGAAATAAAATTCTATGGAGACAGTATTTCCAAGGGTCCAGTTTAATAACGATACATGCAAAGCAAGATTTTAATGAAAACAAGGTTGAAGGAGCAATTTACTTTCTTTCTCTTTGGTTTGTAAGTGTTATTAGTCACAGCTTAATCTAGAAGTGAATTTATCAGAAACTCTTCGCATGTCCTTCCTCTGTTTCTTTCATTCTTACCTTCGAGTTGGCAGATCTGATTGACAAGGGCAGTTCAAGGAATTATGTGACCAACTCCTTCATATATGGCTGATGAACAGATATTGTTCTCTGCTGGTTTTCAGTTCATTCATGAGTCCCTTCCTTCTTTCGGAGGAAGAAAAAGAAATTGCAATAAGTATAAAAATTCTCAATATTCCTCCCCTTTCCATATGGAAAATCTGTGTATTTAATTTCTGTGCAAGAAGAGAGATGCAATTTTGAACAGATATTTCCACTGGTGGACTTCTGGATTTAAGTTTGATGACTCTCTTCTTCCTCTGAGGTCATACCAAGTCAAGCTTAGGGTGCTCCTGGAGCAGATCAGAATGTTCTATTTGGTGGAAGAGTTTCTTGGAAGAGATGTCATAAAAAAAGTTTGCATTCAGCCTTAGCTCGTTTGGCTCAGAGTATCTTGGCCTGCAGACTGAAGGGTCATGGGTTTGATTCTGGTCAAGGGTACATACATACCTCGGCTTGATCCCTGCCTCCTATGTGGGAGGCAACCAATCATGTGTCTCTCTCATGTGGCTGTTTCTCTCTCTGCCTCTCCCCTCCCTTCCAATCTCTCTAAAAATCAATGGAAAAATATCATCGGCTGAGGATTAACAAGAACAACAAAAGTTTGCATTCACTGTCAGTGAATTTTGAAACATTCAGAGGTATATGAGATTTTTATACTTAAAATTAAATTAAAAACTTTAAAAATATTTTTGAAATTAAAAAACTTTTGTTTTTGGGTAATTTTATTTCCTGGCATTTTTCTACCATTGCTTTAACCTGATTTATTTCTTCCTTTTTTGGCTAGTGTAATGTTTTTGTATAGCTTCTATGCTGATTCCTTTTAAATTATTGCTTCTATTTGCAAGATATTCCTGTCATAGAAAGGCCAGAATCATGGCTACTAGGAATTCTCCTAATGCCATAGGGTATTGTGTGAGAGAAAATTCTTTTACTCCTTACTGCTCAGTTAGCAGCATTTGGTAATCATAGGCCTGTTGACAATCTGACTTTCTCCTGCAACACCTCATGGACAGATTGCTTCCTACAAATATGGCTTGCTTGCGTCGTTCTTTGTTCAGATTCAGCCATTCTGCACCTGACTGAATGAAGCTGGGGAGGAATGTTCCCCCGAAGGGAAGCCCCCAAGCTGTTGGTGGGAGAGAGGGATTGATCTGAGGAAGGCACTCAACTATGTCTCTAATACTCACATAACTTGGAACTAATGATACACAAACACTAAAGGTAATTCTCCAAATTAACTTATGTAATGTTTTCTACTGCACCACAGAATGATCCTTAGAATGTTTTCTACTGCTCCTTAGAATGATCACCGCATAGAAAAGGGACTGACAGTCCTAGAAATGCCTTTCCCCCTTGTCATGCATCCCACGGAAGAAGAGTGGAAGGTGAGGCAACCAGAGGAGTGAGGATCTGAAGGGAAACCAAGTGAGGTTACCACACCTGCACATGGAACCCTCGTGTTTGCATAAATGAAGGATGAGCTGCCTTCTATCTTATCAGGACATCGGAACAAAAAGAAATATGAGGACAGTTGGGATAACCAATGGATCTAGGAATTAAAGAATTGCAGGCTGTTGTAATTGCCGGATCAGTCTTGCTGCACAGACTTGAGGAATCGTAGCTCTCCTTGGCCTTTCTTTCTGAATTAGTGCCTGACTTTTCCCCTTAAAAAGAGAATATACCTATTACTAATCTGCCCTGGGTTCATGTGATAAACACGTAATAAAGTTGCGCTAAGGATTTAAAGAATAGAGAGCCGTAAATATCCACAAGTAAAACAACGTATACTGAAGAGATTTGTAAGCAGTGATCTCACATGTTCGGAAAAGACTAACGGTAGGCAGTGGGTGTCCAGAAATCTCAAATAAATTTCCTCAGCCAGGCTTGTTAACTTGCTTGGGATTTGCTGGGCAGTCTTCTCTCCCACAGATGACAGAGTGAAAGACCCGCAGATAAAATCATTCTGCAATCCAGAAGCAATCATGCCAACATTGTGCTGGATAATGGCCCCGCATAGGTCCGCAGGTGGGATACTTTATTGAGTGCAAACTCCTAGAGCCTGTGCACAAATATCAGCAGGCAGGTAACACAAGCAGTCGGAAAAGATAGGCAAATAGCTGAAGCAGAGTCAGAGTCTGAGAAAAAGACCCTTATTGTTGTGGCCATGTAAGTGGAGAATTTCCCTTCACTTTCACCTTCAGAGCAGTCATGGACTCATTCTTCCTCAAGTCATGGTTGGGGCCATGCCCATGGTCTACACCCGTGGTTTCTAGTCCTTGCTGCACAGTACAATCACCCAGGAGGCTGTGAAAACAGCTGACGCCTAGTCTGCACCCTGGGAGAGTCCGATTTCTTTGGCCTGGCTGGGGTGCAGGACCTTTTCAGCTTTACAACCCCCCAGATGATTCCATCATGAAGTCCGTGTCGGGCAGTGCCAGCCCCATCGGTATCTTTGCAATATAGCTGTTCTTGGGTCGAGAGAAGTGACTCTTAGCCTTGATTGCATGTTAGAAACCCCTGCATAGTTGGTAAAACAGCCACTGTCCAGGGCACATTCCTACCCAATGAGTTCAGAGTCTCTGGAGCTGGACCCAGGAATTGTTGTTGAAAAACCTCCATGGATGATTCGCCCATGCAGCTCTGGCCACGAACCACTGACGTAGGGCGATGTGGGGCCTGCAGGACACAGTGCAGTGTGAGCAACATCTAGCCACGGAGACAGGTACTTCAAGCAGATGTGGTGGTGCCACTAGCAAGAGAGCAGGCATGGCAAGTCCCTTAATTTCTGTCCAAGGGCTGAGGTCTGAAAGCCTCATCTTTCCTCCACCAGAGACCTCCTACCTTGTGTTTCCTTTTCTTTTGAGCTTTTTGCTTGCATCCTTGCATTGGAAGAAAGAATTCTACAACTAAAATAAATTTCCAAAATGGCAGAATTAGACAATTTCTAAAATGGTCTCCAAGCTTGCTCCAGTACCACCATTTGAAAATTCTAGAGCTCAGAATTGGCTCTGAGGCTCCTAGCAGAGAAATACAGGGTCTCTTTGCCATGATTCTAAGGCAACCCTCCTCCTCCTCATCTCTGAGCCGTGTGACCAGCACACAGGTGGCCGAGGGAATATCCTGGTGGCTGTGCATGGGTCAGGCTCTATCAGGTACCACCCCCTGACCTATCAGTCCAGGGAGGCAGTCGGAGCAGAGTCTGGCCTGGACTGTGAGCATCAGATCCTGCTGGAGCCTCAGAGAAGAACAGATGGACAATCAGGAATGCAGGCCAGAATGAGGAGGGCAAAGCCTCTGTCTTTTACTTCTTCTGATGTTCATGTGCTTTGTATGTGGGAGGCACTTAATAAATGGTTGTTCAATGAGTAAAAAACCCTGATCCCAGGTAACAGCCATGGGGCTGACCAGAGGAGCATGTGGGAGTTTCCCTGTTGGGGTTTTCTGGGCGTCTTGTCCTGCAGTTGGGGGGTCAGGGGACACAGGAACTCATGGCAAGATCAGTGTTCTTGGGAAGCAATGCACACGATGCCTTTCCATGTGCTGCTGTGTGCTGTGGAGGTGGCGACAGAAAAGCATATGGCTTAGAGCAAGGCCAATGGGTATGAGTCTTGGCTCAACTACTTACTGACCGTGTGACTTTGGGTAGGTCACGGGACAGGGCTGAGCCTCAGTTCTCTTGTTTACATTTTGATTAAGTAACAATTAAATTGCAAAGACTGTTGTGTAGAGGACAGTGTATGTGTGTGTGTGTGTGTGTGTGTATTGGCAAAGAGCAAGGTCTCAATGAATTGTAGCTATTATCTTTACCCCAAGCAGGTGCAGTCCCTGCCCCATAGAAATGTGGGTCTGAACCAGCTAGCATTTACTCCGATTCCACGTTGCAGTGATAAATGGCAGTGACTGGGCAGGGCAGCTGTATGTGCAGTAGGAGCTAGTGTGGCCTGAGGCTTCGCTGATCAGTGTGGTCCACGGACCATCGCAGCAGCATCCCCTGGGAGCTTGTGAGAGATTCTGACCCTCAGGCCCCACCCCAGACCTCTGAGCCAGACACTGCATTTCAATGAGATGTAGGTCATTTGTGTATATAGTAAAGGCACTGGCAGCATCTGCAAGGCTAAGACCCACATCTTCAAACTGCATGCAGTATAATTCTCAAGGCATAGCTCAAGGAGGGAATGCTGGTGTTTATCTGATTTTCTCTCTGGGGAAGATATATTTGCCATGTGCTACGCCGAGGAGCAACCCAAGGGCTGGCTCCCTCCCATGAAGGGTCTTCGTGTGTGTGCAATGCTTGTCCTGGGTGTGGTAGAGATACATGGAAGAAAATCTGCCCTTGCTTCTACATTTGACCTCGATCTAACTGATTGCTTTTGTGCTGGTGGCCCGTGTGCGTGACCGGCGCTGCTGAGTCAGGGTGTGCTGGGAGGGGAGCGGGCGCGGGGCTGCTGGTGGTGGCATCTGCAGTTGTGACCCGTGGCCTCCATGGAGCACAGAGCAGTGGTTGCCATGGTAACTGCTGTGCTTGGTCAGGGGTGACTGACTGAGCTGCAGGAACTGGACTGCAGCCCCTCCCAGGCTCCTCCTGTCCCTGACACAGCGGCACAGTGAGGTCTTGCTCCTCGCGTGGGAATTGGATTGCGAGGCGGAGGGAGCCTTCTCCTTCCTTGTTTTGCCATGTGTCCTTCACTGGGGAAAACCAAGAGAACTAAGCAATGGAAATGCAGAGAGATGAATATGAAGTTGACAGTATTCTGTGCTAAGCATGAGGCACATAGAACACATGCAATCATAGAAACTAAAAGCACACGGGAATGGCCCCCTCTGTCCCCATCCCAGATCTCCTGCTTCAGAGCTCATCAAGATGGGAGCTCAGGGGAGCTATGAGATTGCCTCCACTAAGCTCCTCATTTTACAGATGAGGCTGAAGCCCAGAGGGGCCAGTGCATCGCTTAGCGTCACACAGCAATGAGTCAAGGAATGAGTGTGTGATCTGTAGAAGCTTATGGGCTGATTCTAGAGCTCAGGGTTCCTTATTCCTAGCGCAGTGCGCTTCCTCACACCACGCACAGCCTCTTCATGTATGTTCTCTGTGTCTCCATTTTTCCAGGCAGAAAACAAAGTCACTTGTCCGCTTGATGGTGTGGCCCTTAGAGTAGTACTGACTTAGATTCCAGCCCTGGATTGACACCACGAACAGTGGCCTTGGGTCAAGCTATCTTCCTGCCTGAGTTTATATGTGTAAAAGGAAAATAATAGAAACAATAACCTCTACCTCACAGGGGTGTGGAGATCCTGTCTGTGAAGTGCCTGGCAGTGTCTGTTGAGTAACCATCAGTTTTTCTTCCTGCCCTCAGCTTGGAGTGGAAGGACCTTCTCTGTACTAGTATGTACCTGACCTAATTACTGTGAAAAATTTGTAATATCGCATGAAGTACACATTTTAAATACATGTCATTAGTGTGTGATTCAAACAATGATGATGTGAGAGGCAAAGAGCAAATGGACTATAGCCTCCACACCTCCGGCCGCCTGTTTTCCCCGTGACAATAGTTACTGCTTGAAACCACAGTGATGAAGCAACACAGAAATGTACCAACAGCTTTGAGAGGTGTGAATAGAGGATATTGAATTTGAGTCAAAGAGAATTACTCTACTATTATATAAAAGGACTAGCAGAGCCTCATTTAGAATACAGTTTTCGATGCTTACCACTTTGGTGTAAAAAGGATATTGTAGCACTGGTGATGGTAAAGCAAGGGTAATGAAAAGGACTTAGGGACTCAGGGAACTTGATCAGATGGAATAGCCAAAGGATCTAGGCTTGTGTTGATTTACAAAAAGCACGAGTGGTGATGTCACAGAGGCGTAGGCACCCTTTGGGAGAAAGTGAAGAGTTGCTCCTGCGTTTGTGCTTCTGTGAGAAGGACCATTGTAGGGGTGGAAATTCAGTTTTGTGTAGCATAGAAGCAGAGTCCCACAATATTCTGGAGCATTATGTACATAGCATACTAGTTTCCTAGGGCTGCCATGATGACATGTCATAAATAGGGGGGCTGGAAATAACAGACGTTCATTCTCTCACAGTTCTGGATGTTAGAAGTTCAAAATCAAGGCACTGGGAGGGCCAGGCTCTTCCTGAAGGCTCTAAGGCACAGTCCTTCCTGGTCTCTTCTGGATCCTGCGTGGTGCCGGGATTCCTGGTGCCCTTGGCTTGTAGCCACATCCCTCCAATCTTTGCCTCCATCTTCAAATGACCTCCGTCCTTGTGTCTGTCTGTGTCTTTTCCCGACCTTCTAAGGACACCAGTCATATTAGATTAAGGGCCCACCCTATTCCAGTATGACCTTATTTTAACTAATTACATCTACAACAATGACCTTATTTCCCAAAACAATCACATTGTGAGGTTCTGGGGTTAGGACTTGAATACATGTAAATTTCAAGGAGTGGGAGGCACAACTCAACTTACAACACATAAAAACCAGGAAAACAGTTCATAGGGTTGTCCGCCTAAATTACCCTTTGCTACCAGGAAGGTTAACCATAGAGATTTCTGATCTTAGGATTTTTTTTTAACTTCAAATGTTTATTTTTTAATTGAAAAATTGTGGTTAAATAACATAGTAAGTAAATTTACCATCTTAACCACTTTTTGAGTGTACAGCACAGTAGTGTTACTCTGTGGAAAACCATGGAGTTTAGAAGGCATGGGGTGGACCCCGTGGGACACTCCCAAGTCCCACTTGCCCTGCCCTTTGCTGAGTGTTTCTGCATCTCTGCAGCCTCTGTTCTCTGGGTCCAAAGTCAGGCGTGCATTTCAGTGTCACCTAACCCATTCCTCCTTCAGCACTGCAACAGGGCTAGAGCCGGAGGTAGACCCTCAATGCTAACAGGACAGCCCTGTCACAGATCACAATGGGGGTGGCCCAGTAAGTCCTTCCCTCCCTGCTCCTGTTCCCTGGGCCCTCCCTTTCCAGCATTTCCGTGGCATTGGTGGTCTGAACTCCTCAGTGACCTGTCCACGACACCTCTTTGTGCTCCTCACCTCAAAGCTCAGGTACAAGGAGTTGGCCCTGTCTTTTAAAACCCTAACTGGAGAAGGGGTGCCGGGATTTGTAAGTGAGTCTCCCCTACAATGTGGATGGAGCTCAGCTCACTTTCAGAGCAGCCTACAGCCAAAATAATTCTTGGCCACCTGGAGCATGACTTCCCCGCCTGCTGTTGACAGTGAGCCCATCAGTGCACAGCACTTGCTGACACAGGGGATGTGAATGTGTGGGAGAGGCGGCCAGGAGGCGCTGCTGGGAGCTGGGGGCGCTGCAGAGAAGAGTGCAGCGCGGTGCACTATTTTTACGTGGATAATTAATACCAGAGAAACAATATACCGACAGCGAGCCTCCACGAGAGAACCGTCGGCATCCTCACTCATTTATTCTTTTCTAACCAAATTGATGCACCAGTCGGCCGCCTTTCTAGATCCACACGGATGATGAAACTGCAAACAAGTTTCATTTAAATAACGAGCAAATCTTCCAATTAGTCAGAGCCTAATCTTCATGCCTTAAAAATGACAAACTGCTCTGTTTGTTGAAAAGCTAAAAAAGGGGGAAAACCCCAAATGCAAATATTGATGGGGAAAAATGTAGACACACAGATTCTACTGTGTGTTAACCTAGGGTGAGATTTACAAAGTCAATAATTGTCATGAAGATTCATTGGTCAACAGTTAAGGCCTCATTAAAAAAATATATTTTTGATGGTTTTATTCGTAGGGTATTTGCATTTTTTGACTATTGGAATATTTTAACTTCTCTGTAAAACAAAGCAGGAGTTTTCCGTAAAGGAACAGGGGTGGCTGATATAAATGAGTAGGCATTTAAAAATAAATACCTTAAAATGAATTTGCTGTCTATATGTTTAAGCATCTCTGCTGCTGACAAAGATAAAATGATTTCTCTACTGGGCAGCTATTTGAGTTCTGGGTTAGAAATCATTCATAAACATGCAATGACTCAACATGTTCATCATTATCCCTTTATGGGTCCAGCAAGCATTTACTGAGCACCTACTATGTAGCAGGTACCCTGCAAGAAACTTAGCAACAAAACAATGCCTGTCTTCAAGAAGACATACACACAGAAGCCACTATGCTGTAGTTGAGTTGGCCAATTCTGTAATTTGTGGTGCTTCCCCAACAATAATGTGAATAGAAATCTCCCTGAGAGCTTGTCAAATGCAGTTTCCTAGCTAGTCAATGGTCTGGAGAAAGGCCTGACCTTCCGCATTCCCAGGGAGGCTGGGGCTCACTCCTGGGGGACAAGGTCTTCAAAGGGAGTCATAGACGGCTGCTCATAGGTGGAGAAGGGAGAGGAGTAAAATCTATCTCTAAATATATACGTTTTATCTATATAAGCTTGCACCGAATGGGTTGGTTTTCAAAGTGTGACCCTCAAGACCTGTTAAGGGGGAGATCTGTGGGTCAAAACTATTTTTCCTAAGATGTTATTCTTCTTTTGCGCTAATGGTGCCAAAGCAACGATGGGATGGGTCATTAGTGCCTATGAGTCAAGGCAGTGGCTCCATTCTGTGCCAATATTCAATGCATTCCTCACCCCAAACATGCAGAGGAAAACAAACAAACAAACAAACAAACAAGCGTAATGCCGATTTCACTTAAGAATGTTGTTGATAAGCATTAAAATTGTTCATTTCATTGACACCTGGCCCTTGAGGACACACCTTGCTCACGTTATGTGTGCAAAAGCGGAAATGCACACACTACGTGCTGCCACCCAGGGAGGGCCGGGCGTGGCCGAGGAAAAGCCGCGGCGGGCCTGAGCCGTGAGCTGCACTGGCTGCTGTTCCTTGAAACACTATTTTTCACTTGAGAACATCCGACAGACAAACTAATTTTCTACACTGGGATATCAGGCAGACACCTGCTTTTAAAAAGTGACTTAGAGGAAAACCAGGGACAGTATTGTTGCCAATGATAAAATCTGAGCTTTCAAGTTAAGTTATAATTTTGGAAAATTTGTACCTGCCACTATGAGCTTGATAGTGTCCCGAGCTTAAAATGTGGTCATCTTAATGAATGTGGGGCTTTAAAAATATTACGTAATGTCAGAGTCAACCATCAGAAGATTCGCATAAATTAATGAATCAACTGTTTCTGATTAATCAATGTATGAGTAAAAGATCCATTCAAAGTGCACAGTACATGAATGGATTTTAATATGACCCAGTAGGGACCAGTTCATCAATGTCATTTCAGATTCCATATCACAACTAACCTTTTAGAAACGGCCTCTGTTGAGTTTTGGTGTAGTAGTGAAGAATATTCACAATTATCTGAAAAGGCTACAAAATGCTCTGCCCTTTTCCAAATAATATCTGAGCTAGGCTGCATGTTCTTCATATGCATCAAGCAAAACAAATAACAGATTAAAGGCAGAGGCAGAAATGAGACTGTTGCTGTGTTCTATTAAGTCAGATATTAAGGAGATTTGCTAAACTACAACACTTTTCTTGTCACTCTTTTCTGTTTTGGAAAGTAGTTATTTTCTATAAAATGTTATTGCTTATGGCAATATGTACTATATTTATTGTTGTTTTCTAAAAATGAACTAAAAGCCCTGGCCAGTGTGGCTCAGTTGGTTGGGCATCATCCCATGCACCAAAATGTCACTGGTCCCATTCCTGGTCAGGGAACTTCTCGGTTTCCGGCTCCATCCCCAACAGGGGACTTACAGGAGGCAGCAGATTTATGTTGATGTTTTTCTCTCATCGATGTTTCTATCTCTCTCTTCCTTCCTTGTTCTCTCAAGTCAATAAAACATTTAAAATATCAATGTAGTAACTAACTTCACGGGTCTAGTAATATTCTATAATATCCAGCGTTTGCCCCACATTTTAATTTTTGTACAACAAAATCTATAGCTTTGAAATAAGGAGCAAAAAAATAAATAAATAAAAATACCAGGACGCTTTTCTGTGGCGGCTTTGATCTGCATATTCAGCAGAGCTGTGTAATGCCTGGAAGAGCATGGGCTCAGGGCGAAGCAGACCTGCATTCAAATCCAAGCTTGCCGACGATTGGTTTTGTGATTGGAGACTTGGTATTTAATATCCCTCAGATGGCTTATTTGTGAAGTGGGCAGAGTGAAACCTACCACAAAAGCTCAGGTGATATTTACACAAAAAAGCTTTTAGTGAAGACCTTTGCATAAATTGATGCTTAATAATAAAAATAATGGTAATTGTTTGAGCCAAATATTTTGGAAATTTTGTGTGTGTGTGTGTGTGCACGCGTGCGCATATGTGCAAACATGAAAAACACAATTTTCATTTCCAGCAAAAATACCCACACAAACCACTTATCTATCTTATCATATAAAAGTGGTATCACCTTGACCAAATGCCTCAATCAACAAGAAAAAAAACTAAAGGAAGTGAATTATTTTTTCATATTAAGCCTATAGAAATATGTTTATTTTCTTGAAATATAATGTTTATCTAACGTTCATGCTTCTACTTTATCTAGAGACATGGGTATAAGAAATACACCCATCTCTTAGCCAGTATAAGAAGACCATTGGCTAGGGATGAAAGTCAGATGTCTCTGGTCCTGTGGGCAGGCGAGGCTGGAAGTGGGGATGCTGTAGGGGAAAACCCCCCTCAGAGGACATCACGCTCTGTTCCAGCCGAATACTGCCCCGTGTGAATTAGAGCCCAGTGTGGCTGGATGACACAATTCTTAAAAAGGAGGTAGAAAGTCAAAAATTTTGTGTGGAGTCCCCTATTTTGAAGGTTGGTTCTGTTTTAAAGATGGCTGGTAATGCAGAGATTGTGGGCTGCTCAGACTCTGCGATCAGAAGCTGGCGGGAGAGCCAATGGGAGCCTGGTGGAGCCACTGCTGGAGGCCAGGCCCATCCGACCCTGCCCTGTCCTTGCTCTGTCTTTTGGGCTCCCCAAGGTAAAGATCCGGATACTGGACAATACCTGAACAGGAAGTGGAGTCTAGCGGTAATGGCAGGAGAAGCTCCTGGCCCTCCGGTCTGGTGGGCCCTTGTGCTGGAGGCTAAGTGGGATCTCTTGGCCCACACTGCTCTGCCCTGCCCTAATCTCCACTCCTCCTGGTCTTATCCTAGGGACTGGACATTCTGATGTGACTGCCTTGAGCCCCAAGTGTGCCCAAGTCTACTTTCACCCATTCACACAGAACCTGGAAGGGGCCCTGGGTCATGGAGTTTATCAATTCTGTGTAAAGGGTAGAAGGAAGAAAGAATGTCCCTGTCTTCAGGGGCTCAGTGACCCCACCCACCAGCCCATGTATCCTTTCTTGGGGGTGGGGCTGGGGAAGAGGAGCTCAGCGGGAAGAGTGAGTAGGAAGGAGGAAGAATCCTGGGATGAGGAGGGCAATATTGACCTTTGAGCCATTGTTTCCTCAGCCTCTAAATAAAGTGTTGTCACTTCAGAACTTCAGTTGACTTAGAGTCACATTTCTTCACCATTTCCATGTCCATGACCTTAGCCCAAGGGCTTACCACTTCATGCCTGGCACAGTTCCCACATGCACTCTCCCTCCCTCCATCGCCCTTATTCAATTGCTACAGTGCCTTCCACACTGGGCCTCCTTCAGGTCACACTCCTGGCCCGGAACCATAGCTTCATGGGTGGGATTGCAACAAGTCTAGATCACTCTCTGGCCTTCACCCACAAACCCCCCTTCAATCTGGTCCCACGCTGCTTTTCCAGAGTGAATCTTGAGGCATCTCCACTTGTGCTCCTCTTGGTCCAGGCAGGTAGATTTCTCCAGATGACTTGCTGGTGCTCCCTGAGCTGCCCTGCTTCTGCTCAGAGGCAAAAAAAGACTTCCACCTCTACTCTTCACTTTGGGAAGAATGACTAGTGCTACTAGAAATCACTCATAACTTAAAAAGTAGGACACCAAATTAGCAATAACTATAATTATAATTATAATAAAACATTTTCACATGGGGAAATACTAGAAAGAAATATTTCAAAAATCCCATTAGCTGTATTGCAAGGTAGAAATCAATAGGAGATTCTCTATTTTTGTAACTTTTCATGTTTTTATATTGCTTTGATAATTACATGGAAACAAAGGAAAAGTAATGAGTTTTATGTTTTAATTAGTTAATTTTTTAAAAATATATTGATTTCAGAGAGAGGAAAGGAGAGAGAGAAAGAGATAGAAACATTAATGATGAGGGAGAATCATTGATGGCTGCTTCCTTCATGCTCCCCACTGGGGATCAAACCCCCAACCAGGGCATGTGCCCCAATTGGGCATCAAATTGTGATCTCCTGATTCATGAGTTGATGCTCAACCACTGAGAAATACTGGCCGGGCAAGTTTGATTTTTTAACTTAGTTAAACTCTGGATCAATGGCAGAAGATTTCTTGTGATAGAAATTCAAAATTCTCTGTTATCATGAAATAAAGTCAAATGTCAAGAAGAAATAAAAGGATGAATAAACTGAATAGATTATTTGTAGCGATCTGCAAGCTCACTATTAATATATATAATCATGGGTAATGTGTACTATAAAGAGATTAGGGTTAAAATTTTCATTCTATTGACTCAAGAATCAGATGATAAACTATAATCACTTAAGAAAGAATATTATTTCTCAAATACTCTGTGTTTTCTTAACAAACTGGCTTTTTAGGTTTATTCTTTTATTAAAAAAAAACAAACAAAAACCCCCACAAAAAACCAACAACACACAAAACCATTTTTTAAAAAGAGGGAGAGAGAAGCAGAGCCTCTGATAGATTGCCCAGTAGAGAATTATTTATATGAAAAATCCTGTCTAAGCATAATTTTTTGAGATGACATGTACTTTCAAAATATAGTATGATTTTATCTTGAATGTAAAAGTAACTGTCTTATTTTATTTTTTATTTTTTTGCTGACACCAGGAGATAGAGAACCTGCTGATGTAACATGGATGGTAGTTGGCTCAATCAATCCCAAAGCCTATAAATCCATGTGATATACAGTATGCTGTACAGTATTGAGGAAAATATCATTGATTTATGTAATTGGAAATTTGAGCTATACAATTTTACTTAATTATGTTTGTTTTTCCTCTTCGAAGCCTGCCTCTCAGGGAGCTGCTGTTTCTTCCACTCCATTCCCTCCTTGAGCACAATTTTGGGCGTATTAGTATTTTGTTCTGTTTTGTTTTTTAAATATATTTTTTATTGATTTCAGTGAGGAAGGGAGAAGAAGAGAGAGAGAGAAACATCAATGATGGGAGAGAATCATTAATCGGCTGCCTCCTGCATGCCCCCTACTGGGGATCAAGCCCGAAACCCAGGCATGTGTCCTCACTGGAATCGAACCCGGGACCCTTCAGTCACCAGGCCGACGGTCTATCCACTGAGCCAAACCAGCGAGGGCTGGGCCTATTAGTTTTGTCCTTGTGGCCCACTGAATGTGAGAATGTGCACGGTTCTGAAGCGTGAAGATGGAATCCGGTTGCAAGGATTCTTCATGAATAAACCTCTAGCACCTGGTACTCAAGAGGAAAACACAGATAAAAGCAGGCCCGAGACCCAGTCCCTGAGATTGTTCACAACACAAGCAGGTCCCAGCCTTAACCTCTCCACCGACGCATATTCTAATTGTGCACGATCCTTTACATTAGGAAGAATACTGTTGTCGCTCCTCATGCAGATCAGTCGGGCACCATGAATGTTTATTGAATAAACAAATTCCTCTCCAATGAAGTCCGTACACCCCTGCCAGGAAAACCATTCTCAAATGTTGCTTTCACCACATCACCTTCCATTTCCAAAACCCCGAGACTTCACTTCACCCAGAGCCCATTTATCTTTTGGGGTTCTTCGTAGCGATCTGCAAGCTCACTATTAATATAGACAACATTGTCCTCACCTCTGGTTCTCCACCTCCATCACCTGCCCTCTGCTCCCCTTAAGAAGGCCCCTACTGTGCCTGACATCAGCTACTCACAGATCCTGGAAGGGAAGTGGGTACCAAGTCTTCTCACCTTGCCCCCACTTCTTAACAGCAGCTGGGTCTCTGCTCAATCCCCACTGCTTCTAGGAAACTTTTTCTTAAGCTTCCTACTCATTAATAGTCCGCACCAGCCTGTAAGTGGTCTCTACCGCCCTCCTTCAAAGCCATACCAGGGCTCCCCACTTCGCCTGGTTCCTTTACTTTCCTACGATATCCACTGTGCAGTGGTTATGGTGGTGAAAAAGTGTTGCCCTGTTCCCAAAGGCAGGTGGTCTTATAATATTTTGGATCCCCAACAGAGCCCGCACAGTGTGATGTACAAAGACATGAGTTATGGGCTGAATTGTGTCTCCTCAAAAGCCGTAGGTTGAAGTCCTAATGGTAAGTACCTCTGAATATGACCTTGTTGAAAATAGGGGTATTTCAGGTAAGTAGAAGTTAGTAGTGTGGGCCTCTAAACCAATATGATTGGTGACCTTATAGAAAAGGAAACTGGGAAACAGAGACACATTCTTGGGGGGAAATTAGAGAATTGGAAATTAGAGAATGAGAATGCCAAAATTTGCCATGAACCACCGGAGCTTCTGAGGGGGGCATGGAACAGAGCCCTCACAAGGAACCCGCTCTAATAATGAAACACTGACCTTGGATTTCTAGCCTCCAGAACTGAGACTCAGTACATTTTGTTGTTTAAACCACCCAGTTCGTGCTTTGTTAAGATAGCCCTGGGAAATTAATACCACGTGTCTAATGTTCATTAAATCAAAATGAAAGAGAGGGGCAAAGGGCTCGCTGTGGACTTAAAAAAATAAAAGGAAAAACAAAACATACATTTATCAAAACAAGTTTTAAAAAGTAGACTTATTTTTAGAGAAGTTTTGGGTTCACAGCAAAATTGAGAGAAGGTTCAGAGATTTCCCATACTCCCTGCCCCCACGAGCACACAGCCTCACTCTCTATGAATATCCTGTACCAATGGTGTATTGGTTACAACTGAGGAAACTGAATTGATACCTCATCATCACCCAAGGCTACAGCTTACTTTAGGGCACATTCTTGATGGTGTATTTTCTATGGGTGTTGATAAATGCGTGACAGATCCACCGTTACAGCATCAGTCAGAGTATTTTTACTGTCCTAAAAATCCCCCAGGCTCTGTTTATCCCTCTCCTCCCCCAATCCCTGGAACCACCCATCTTTTTACCATCTCCATTGTTTTTCAGAATATCATGTAATTGAAATCATATAACATATAGCCTATTCAGATTGGATTCTTTCACTTAGTAGTATGCATTCCAGGTTCTTTATGTCTTTTCATGACTTGGTAGCTCAGTTCGTTTTTAGCACTGAGTAATAAATATTCCATTGTCTAGATGTACCATAGTTTATCCATTCACCTACTGAAGGACATCTTGGTTAATTTCAGAAGTTCTGTATAAAGCTCCTATGAACATTCATGCACTTGTTTTTGTCTGGCCATAATTTTTCAACTCATTGGTACATACCAAGAAGTGTGATTGCTGGATTGTATGGTAAAAGTATACTTAGTTTTGTAAGAAACTGCGAAACTGTCTCCCGAACTGGCTGAACCATTCTGCATTCCTACCAGCAATGAGTGAGGGTTCTGGTCCCATATACTGGCCAGCATTTGGTGTTAGGTTTTTCATCATTCCAACAGGTGTGTAATAGTATCTCGTGTTTGAATGTACAATTCGCCAGTGACAGATGTATATCTTCTTTGGTGAAATGTGTGTTCAGGTCTTTTGCCCATTTTGAAAATTGGGTTGTTCATTTTAGAATTATTGAGTTCTGTATATCTTGGATAACAACCCTCTATCAGATGTATCTTTTGCAAAATTTTTCTCCCAGTCTATGGTTTGTCTTCCCATTCTCTTAAGTCTTTTGCAGAGCAGGTATTTTTATTTATGAAGTACAGGGTATCAATTATATTTTTCAAAGATCATGCTTTCAGAGTTTGTCTAAAAAGTCATTGCCATACCCCAAGTTACCGACATTTTCTTCTATGTGATATTCTAGGAGTTTCATAGTTTTGCATTTAGGTTTATGATCCATTTTGAGCTAATTTTTGCGAAGAGTGTAAGGTCTGTGTCTAGGTTCATTTTTTTTTGGCATGTGACTCATCCACTGTTTCAGCAGTTTTATATGTTGAAAAAAACTATCTTTGCTCCTTTATTAAAAACTGGTTGAATATATTTAGTATATGGGTCTATTTCTGGGCTCTCTACACAGTTTCATTAATCTATTTGTATATTCTTTTGCCAATACCACACTATCTTGATTACTGTATTTTCAATGAATTGAGTCTTGAAGTCAAGTAGTGTCAGTCCTCCAAATTTATTTTTCTCTTTCAATATTATGTTGGCTATTCTGAGTCTTTAGCCTCTTTATATAAACATTGTAATCAGTTTTTCAATATCTGCTAAGTAACTTGCTGGGATTTTGATTGAGATTGCATTGAATCTGATCAACTTGGAAAGAACTGACATCTTGACAAAATTGATCTTTCTATCATGAATATGGAAGTTTTTGTTAGATTATTAAATTTACTAGGGGCCCGGTGCACAAAAATTTGTGCACTCGGGGTGGAGGGAGTCCCTCAGCCTGGCCTGTGCCCTCTCACAGTCTGGGACCCCTCAGTGGATGTCCTATGATGGCCCCAGTCTGCCAGGTGCCTTCTGTGTGTGTGTGTGTGTGTGTGTGTGTGTGTGGCCACTGGGGACCTGCCCCCAGCCCCATCAGAGGCTCAGAGCAGTCCTCCTGTGTGTGTCTACCTGCCGGGGGCCTGCCCCAGGCACACCGTGGAGACTTGGAGCAAGCACCCCCTCTATGTTGATCTCTCAGACTCTTGCCCTCCCCAGCATGTTGTTCTCTTTTTTGAGCTGTGGCCAGGGCTGGGTGCGGCCTGCCTCCCAAGCTTGCCTACTGCCCATCTTCCTCCAGCCACCAGAAAGCAGGGAAAACCCCGCCTCGTGGTCAGGCCAGCCTTTTCCTGCTCCCTGATCCTCGGAAGGGAC
>PVJC01035668.1:0-18123 GCA_004026665.1 Murina feae
TAAACTAGTCTGGGTCCTGGGGATGGTTTCCAGAAAAAGGAATTCAGACTTTGTTCTGCAAGTAAAAGGGTGACAATGGCTTGGCAGGAGCAGGGAATGGACTGTGGGGAGTGGATCCTGTCAGCAGGTGGGCATCGCAAGGGCTCTGGCTAGTCACAGAAGCTGCTCTTTTCAACCTGGAGGGTTTGGTGCCCGCAGCATGGAAGCACCCAGAACTGAATTCCTATGGGATTCCTAAGGAATTCAGTGGCGTGAGGCAGCCGAGAAAATTGTGCCCAATTTATAAATGAAAACACCGAGGCTCAGAGAAGGGAAGCAAATTCCCTAATATAACACAGTTAATAAAATAGAATATCAGGTGAATTTCTACCTGTGCCCTGCCTTCCTGCCTGTACGGATGGCGGAGTGGGAGGATGGACCTGACTGCCCCATGGCAGAGCCCACACACAGCAAGCAGGAAGCTCTTCAGACGCAGAGAAGGGGTGCCTGGGTGCCCTCCGGAGCTGGAGGGGGCAGAGCTTATGAAGTAACCATGCACATCTCCCATCCAGACGTGGAGGGTAGGGACGACTTATTGCAATTTGTGACCAACACACTTTCATCCGCAACTAAGCTCCTCCGTGACAAATTCCGAAGCTATTATATTATCCCCCGGCCCCAAGGCAGGCCTGACCTCTTGAAGTCCAGATGTGAGTGCTCTGCTGGCCTGGGCTGGACCCCCCCTCCCCCCCCCCCGCACGGCCAGTACTTCCTCTCCTGGCCCCATGAGATGGAGAAACTAATTTATTCAGATGCGTGACAGCTAACAGGCTTATCTAACTACAGTAAAATAATTTTCTGAATTATTCATGTGATATTTGAAATCAAGATTATAGGAACAAATTAACTACCCCAAAACTGGAAATGAAGGCTGCCTCATTAATAATGCATCAGGCCGCGCAGGCTGCAGAGCAGGAACACGGAGGACTGAGCGCTCTCAGGGGTCTTTCCGGCACAGGCCACGCACGCAGCCCCCGAGGAGAGCGGGGTCTGCACCGAGACGCACGCGTGCTTCCTCTTTCTGAGTGGGTCTGCTTGGGCATCTCAGGGTCCCTGCTTCTCTCCTCAGGTCTCGCCAAGGCCTGCCTTCTCCATTTGGCCAGAACCCTCTGCCTGCTCCTCCGGCCCCTCTGCCCTGCCTGGGCCATGAACCAGTGGACTTCATGGAGTCCAAGCTTCCGACCCTCAGCGCTGCCGCGTGTCAGGTCAGGAGGCCACCACACTCACTGCTGTGCAAGTCAATCCCTCTCCTGTCCCGGGAAGTCTGTTTGAGGTCCATGGGACACCTGAGACTCCCCTGCCACACCCTCCATGGGGGAGGCCTTGAAGAGGCTCTGCTGGAGCAGGGTGGCACCACCAGATGGTCTCCCTCGGAGACTTTGATAACTGGGGGGACCGGCGAGGAGGGGAGACAGCACCTCCCGGTCCTTGTGGTAGAGCTGGTTTCTCCAGACAAGCGGCTGAGAACATGGGCAGGAGCATTCGGTACCTTAGGGTTTCACAGCTCTGCCATGAACTGGCTAGAAAACTGGTGCAACTCAAGCAGCCCCTCTGGCCTCAGTTTCCTGTTCCGGCAAATGCGATTAGTAGAAGTGTACGTCCTAGGGTCCCATGACAAACAGGGTCCTTTTAGAGGGAAATAAATGAGAGTCCATTTAAAGAGCTCTTTGGTAGTAAAGGTACTCTGGTAAAATCAGCATCATCCAAGTCACTCATTTACCCAGTTATACTCTAACTTCCACGAAGGGGAACAGCGATGACAGCAGGAGCTCTTTAGCCACACCCCTCATGCCAAGGTTGGCCCTTAGAGATCTGGAGGCCCCTCCCAGCTCCCATCCTAGGTCTCCCAGGGAGTCCTGGACCAGCAGAAGCTGGAAGAGCTTCTACCCTCAGCCAGTTTGAAAAGTGTTCCCATAAACAGGCTGATTGCAGCCTTGGACATCATGAGAGAAGTGGCGAGGCAAGCTCCAGTGCGAAGAGGCTAAAGGACCCCTTAGAACCTGCACCCAAGAGAGGCCCCTGCCAGGTGGGGCCGAGCTGACCGGAGCCTTGCAGTTAAGTGTGGAAGGAGTGGAGGCACTTCCCTGATGGCCTGAGCAGACTCTCCTGTCCTCCGGATCTGACAGCTGACCTCACTTCACTGCAATACTCACTTTATTGTGGTGGTCTGAAACCGAATCTGTACTATCTCCGAGGTATGCTTGTATCTGGAATCCATGGGAGGAACAGCGGTAGCTGTGGGCATGTGCCCCACTTCTGCCAACCTCAACCAGATAGGTGATTCTCAACTATAGTAAGTCCTTACTAATGCAGGCGATAGGCTCTGTGACTTTAAATATAATGATGCGTAATGAAACCAACTTTACCATAGGCTAATTGATGCAAACAAGAGTTAAGCTCCTAATTGTAACAAAACTAGAGGCCTGATGCACAAAATTCGTGCAAGGGGTTTAGCCCTCACAGCAGCAGCTCCATCTGGAGGGTCGTTCAGCTGTCTGGTCTAAATAGCATATTACGCTTTTATTAGTATAGATGACACCGAATGAAGCAATGTTATTCAAGAACCTGCTGTATATAAACTTTGAGGGTTAATAGAACAATGAAGAATTGTTCTTGAATTCAACCCAGCAAGGGCCTGCTGCACACCCACTGTGTGCCCCAGACTCCGGAGACAGGGTTGGGGTTTGAAAGGAGGAGGATCAGGAAGAGGCATGGCTCTGTAACAGACCCTCACACACTCTGACAGGAACCAGATGCAGCTACAGTTAGGTGAGTCCACTGACCTCCCATGCTCTGCTCCATAGCACATTTCCTAATTCTCCATTCTCCTCTGTCTATAGAGGCATGGATGATAGATATATGATTGATAGATAGATAGATAGATAGATAGATAGATAGATAGATAGATGATAGATAGATAGATGATAGATAGATGATAGATAGATAGATAGATAGATAGATAGACAGATAGATAGATAGACAAAAAGCCCTTGTTGAGTGAATGAGTAAAGATCAAGTAGATGTTTCTCTGTGTCCTCAGGCTCTGGACCCAGGGGAGGCTTCCAAGCAGGTGGTCTCAGAGCTGCCCACAGACCCAGAGTAATGAGAACAAGGACAACAGAGCCCCATCCTGCTGGGGCCTCAGCACCAGGCACTGTGAAGGGAGCAGATCAAACACCTGGGAAAGCCTCGTTCCTCACTCCTGGGGACCGACACCCCGAGAGTGGGGCAAGAAGAAACCCAAAGAGTCTTCCACTTGGGGGCCCAGAGAAGCTGTGCTCCAGAGCACCTGGCCGTGTGAACCTGGAGCCCAGCACACTACAGCATCACCCTGAGAAAAACAACTGGTTAAGGGCTTCCAGCTTTACAAAGAGCAATCAGCTGGAGACCATGAGTTGTCAGGAGTTTAAAAACAGAAACTGGACTCTGCACCACCAATTCAGTGTCAGCCCATGAGGTATAAAGTAGGTCGCTGGCTCCCTGGTCCCGAGGTGCTGTATATTTTTATAACTAGGTTTGAACATCATCAAGTGATGAGCTTATAACATTGCTGTCCCCTAGGGCATGGCCTCAATTTATGAGCCTTCTTTTTAACAGAAGAGGAACAGTTCTGGATCAAATACCACTAATATGATAAAATCCCCTGGGAGGATCAATATACAATGCAGAGTGATCAGATAAAGATTCAAGGTGGATGGCCTCGCCATAGAATGAACACTGCATGCTGGGTACCTGGGCATCCTCAGGATGGGTATCCATGCCCTTTTGTGGAGTGTGCCCAGCTGTGACCTCCCTCCTCCCCCTCATCCTCCTCCCCCTCGTCCTTCTCCTCCTCCTCCTCCTTCTCCTCCTCCTCCTCCCCTGAGCACACCTCTCTGAGTGTCTGTACCTGCCCCTGTGGCAATTCAGAGAGGCGGGCTGGGCTCATCAGATATTGGAGCCACGAGAATGTGAGGCCTCACCCATGGTCACCTGCACATCAGTCAGGGATGGAGCCCAGCCTTCACTTCTCAGGGTCGCTGATCCTACAGAGGCACCAGGCTTTCAGCAAGGGGTTCGCTTGGCCTGAAAGATGCCCCAGGGAGACACTCCAGCATTCTGAGGCTGCAGTTCGCCCCCATGTGGCCAAGCCAGGCCTGACGGCACTGAATGCTCACCAGAACTAGATCTCCTCTCCTCCGGGGCCTTCAGCTGGATGGCACTTCCCCGACTGCCCCTCTGGTTCGGTGTAGCCATGCGCCCAAGTCCTAATAGAATGTGGACACAGTTGTGTGTCCCTTGCCATCCTGGCCCACACAAACCTCCCACGGGAGAGTCACCCTGCTGCTTTCTGTTCTGGCTGGAGTGTAGGTGACCGCTTAGTGACTGTGGGTCATTGAAGTCCGCCAAGTCATGACTTGGAGGGGACCTGAGTCCCTGAATCACTGAATCAGCTGCTGCCCAGGGTCACCCCGACTGAAATAGGGTGAGTGAGAAGTAAACTCTATAGCACTCTTGGTCTAAACCACTGAAATGTCAAGGATTTCCTGAAGACCCCAGGTCCCCAAAGGGGCTGTGACCAGTTCAGACTGGCCTCTTTTCCCAACTCAGCAGGCTACAGGGCAGGTGCAGAGTGAGAATATAAGGGTCAGGGAGGGACCCAGTGAGGAGCAGACATCAGCCACACAGGAAAAAAATGGAGACCCTAGTGGGCTCAGTTCCGGCCAGAACTTCCCAGGTGGGGCTCTCCGTGTCACCCATAGAGGGGGGAGCACCTGCCCTCAGGGAACCTGGCTCCCACAAGGGGCTCTGCCTGCTTCCCGGGTCTCAGATCCCTGGCCTAGAAAAGGAGAAGCAGCAACAGCTGCCACTGGTATTCCCAGGCAATCTGCTTTGAAAAGCCAAGACATTAAGGTACTTTGACTTCTAAGAGGGGAACTGTAGCCCAGAGCACCGGATCTCACCATGGCCCCTGCCCTGATTGCTGGAGACCCTCGGCAAGCCTGGAAGTGAAATGCCTGCAGCAGCCCTCACACAGTGCATCCAGAGAAGCTGGCTCTTTGGGGCAGGGAGAGACATCAGGCCTCGTTGGCCCAGCTCTAACAGGGAAAAGAGGGCTCGTGAGGATGACGTTAGAGGCTGCGTATACGGCACTTGCTGCCCAATAAGCCTGACTCAGGGTTGGCTGATGGTCCCAGAGAGGGGGCAGCGGGCAAAGGGGAGGGGCTGGCCCTGGTAACAGACCCTCACACACTCTGGAGGGCCCTGAGCCTCTGCATTCTTCCTCCTGTTAAGCCCCTAGACCGCCAGGGCTCAGAAGCTAAACTTAGTGGAGCGAAGGGCCCTCCAGCCCTGAGTGCCCGACTCTGAGCACCATGTTGTCCCACAGGAGAGCATCCTTACCTCAGACGCCTGCTCGGGCTCCCTGTGACTCCAGCCACATGCAGCCGGGCAGAGGGACCCGAGGCCCTGCCCTCAGGAAGAAAGGGAACCTGGGAGCTCGGAACCGCCCCACTGGCAGGGCTTGGGGAGTGCTGGGGTGGGCCTGCGCGGGGAGCAGGCGCAGAAGGGGCCGGCCTGCCCCAAGCCACAGCCTCACCTGCCCTCTGCAGCTGGCCACCCCAGCACTGGGTAGCCGGATGGAGCCCCGGCCTTAGGGAGGGGCGTCTTCAGAGCACCAGCGCGGGGAATGCATGAACACAGCACCTTCTGCTTTAACCCCTCATTACGCTCTCAGCTGGGATCACCTGGACCCAGGGTCCTCACCCTGAACTGTTGCTGTAGCTTCTCTTCGTCCCAGGGCTCTCCTGAGAGCTGCGGAACAGTCCTTGGGGAGCCCGCTGCCCCTTCCTCTCCGTCAGCCGCTCCCTCTCCTAAGCCTTCCATTCCTCACACTCTCTTCTCACACCTCAGTTCAATTCAGGAACTATTTCCTGGTGCCCACGTCCACGGACGGGGTAAATAGATGCCCCTTTCTCCACCTGAACGCTGAGCCAATTGACAATCAGAGACTAAGGCAGGGTTCCTCCCTAGGTTCACGCTGTCAGGGCAGGGACTCAACCCCTCTTCATCTCGGTCACATATACTCGCTGAGCTGAGCTGGGACAGTGCATTGCTGGCGCTGGCGGGAGCCGCACTCTGCAAGAAGAGGTACCCTGCACAGCACTGCCTCATGACCAACCCAGGGAACACACACAGCATTTCTTTGCAGCCATGGGTCCAAGGAGCTTCCGGGAACTTTGTACCAGCTTGACAGCATCATTTACTGGTAACAGGAAGATTGATCATTTGCACCCGGTCTCAAAGAGCCCTCCAAAAAGCTCAGGATCCTCATGAGAAGTATTTCCGTGTGTCCAGCAGGGCATAAGAAGCCAAGACTCCATGCGAGGCACCTAGGTCTGAGGTGCTTCATGTGCACATTGGAAGTTCCTGGTCCAAGAGAAAAAGTGCATCCAGCCCTTCCACAGGGAGGACCATCGGAGCTCAGGCCTCTGGCCTCTGAGGACGGCGCCATGAGGCAGCCTCGGCAGTGATGCTGTCCCGTCTGTAGGGCTGTCGCTATACGGTACCCTTGTCCTGCAACAAGCCGTAGGTTCTTCAACAGCACGACTTGGGGTCCTGTGAATCTCCCTCGGCAGCTGACCTGTCTAACTGCCACGTCAGTGAGCAACCTCGCACTCCTCTTGTTTCAAGGTGGTCGGCAGGGTTTCTCTGACATTTAAAATTAGATCTTAGAACCAGGCCACCATAGCTGCTGCTTTTTCATGTCCGTCACACTGTGCTTCAGAACCAGACACTGCAGTGCGGTGAGACTCAAAATTTCCACCTTCTTAAAAAAAAAAAAAAAAAAAAAAAAAAAAAAAAAAAAATTTCTGAATTAGAACTTGTGGCTGTGGCCACTTGAATTTAAAATGAGATTTTCTAACTGAACGAAGGCTATGCAATTAAGTAAATGAATGACTAATGGAATGACTCTAACGCGCTTTGCAGAAACGTTATGTAAATGCAGAGAGAAGAGAACAAAGCGTGATGATAGTCACGCTGCTTCTGGGTTGAGAGGCCACAGTTCTGAGTCCTCCTGCGGGGGCACCGGGCACTAGAATTCAGAAACACATCGTTGTCTGGACAGCTGGAAAGCTGGGCACTTTGGAGAAGTTAGGTACGCTTGCCCCAAGGTTTGGATTCGCCTATAAGCCTGGGTGTCCGTTGCATCCCACTTGGTGAGCAAGTGGGGTGGCCTCGGGTGGGGAAGCTAAAGTCCTGCCTTGTGTCAGGAAACGGTCCCTTGCTGACCCCGTTTCGCAGCTAAGCAACCTGTAGCCACGTAGATTTATAGCCTCTTCTGGGGCTCAAGACTATCTGCACATACACCTCACCAGGTGAGAACAAGGACCTCATGCCCCAGGTCCCAGGTCAATCAGATTCCTCACAGCAATGGCTGGGACCTGTGGAGTCACCGAGTACACAGCCTTTGGGAACTGGAACTTTCTAGGAGCAGCTGGACAGAGGCGTCCACAAGGCATGTTGTTCCCCGTTCTTTTACCCAGAGGCCACTTCTCAGGGGATGTGGGGCGTCAAGAAGGGACTGTGGCCCTAGCTGGTTTGTTTTGGCTCAGTGGATAGAGTGTCTGCCTGTGGACTGAAGGATCCCAGGTTTGACTCCAGCCAAGGGCACATGCCCGGGTTGCACACTGGATCCCCAGTGTGGGGCACACAGGAGGCAGCTGATCAATAACTCTCTCATCATTGTTGTTTCTATCTCTCTCTCCCTCTCCTTTCTTCTCTGAAATCAATAAAAATATATTTTGAAGAAGAAGGAGGAGGAGGAAGAAGAGGAGGAGGAGGAGGAGGAGGAGGAGGAGGAGGAGGAGAAGGAGGAGGAGGAGGAGGTGGAGGAAAAAGGAGAAGAGGAGGAGGAGGGAGAGGGAGAGGAGGGAGAGGAAGAGGAGGAAGAGGAGGAGGAGGAGGAGGAAGAGAAAGGAGAAGAGGAGGAGGAGGAGGAAGAGGGGGAGGAGGAGGAGGAGGAGGAGAAGGAACTGTGCCAGAGCCAGCTGAGCACCTTGGAGGGATGGTGTGGGGAGAGCTGGGAGTGAGAACAGACTCCTGAGGAAGGTTGGCATCGCTTGTCCTGCCCACGCTGCTTGTTTCCATGTGCAGATCCCATAACTGCAGTTACCATTCCCCCTGCAGTCGGGATGCCTGACGGCCCCATTCTCCACAGATCCAGGCAGGGCCTCCATCTCTACCACGTGAGATGGTCCCTGCCCCTTCACCGGCAGTTCACACCTAAAACTCATATGATATTGTATGGCAACTGTAACTAAAAAATAGAAAATTCTCTAAATAAAGAAAGAAAAGCCGGCATGAGTGGGACTAAAGACTTCTTCACAAAGACGCTTGGAACAACATGGAACCCCTTTCTTAGGAAAACTGTTCACCCAGTGTCCACTTGACCTTGCTGTTGGAGCCTTTGTAGATCCTCGGTGAGCATGAAAATGGAGAAGGTGTTTGGCGAGGCTGAGAAAGAAAGAGAGTAGCAGATGCTGCAGAGCCCATGCTTGGCGGCAGGCTGCAGAGATCTTCGTCGCAATTGGAACAATAATTGCTTCATTGGGATGCTGCTTTGAAAAATAAGGTGGCGGGGAGAGCGAAGTGACTTGCTGTGATCTAAGTACAAGCAACCAGAACTGCTCCTCAGAAAGCCGCTTGTACAGCTGGGCCTGTCTAGAGCCAGAGGGCCACTTGCCCCAGCAAGAGAGCCTCCAAAAGGGACTCCCCTCTCCTGACCTGAAATCCGGGGATGGGAATATCATGGCAGGCCTGGACCTGGTGAGGGATGCTGGCACACGAGCGCATTCTCACTCATGGCGGCCACCTCAGAGGGGTGTGTAGGACTCGAATTAGCAGCTACTTTACAGCCAGATGCTGAGCAAAGCACTTTTCCACTGAATTCCATTCTGTCCTCACCATGCCGGGAGGTGGACATTATTATCTTTACTTGGCACACAAGGAAACTAAGGCAAAAGGGAGATTAAGTAACATGGCCAAGCCTCAGTCCTGTACTAGCCTGAGACATTCTAGTCCTGAAAGAACCTTGGCCGAGACCTAAGCTTGGGATTTTTCTGGAACTTGTGATGGACAGTACATAGATCAGCCCAGACACCCTTCCCAAGCTCTCCTCCTCTGACCTCCTACCCCACTAGAAATGCAAACGTGCGGTGTTTGGGCCTGGGGACTTCTTCCAGGCTTTATTTAGTACAGTCTGGGTGACCTATAGGAAATCTTGGATCTCAGCTAAATCCTGCACAGTTTTGTTTGTGTGATTGTCTATTTTGTTTATCTGGGTAATTGATAATAGTATAGTGATAATGATAATGCTAGTCAACATTTATTGTTTTTGTACAAGCCACTAAATTAAGCACTATCTTATACGAGAGGCCCAGTGCACAAAATTCATGCACTCATGGGGCGCAGGGGTTCCTCAGCCCAGCCTATGTCCTCTCGCAGTCCGGGAGCTGTTGGAGGATGTCCGACTGCCGTGGGGGAGGCTCCTGCCACCGCCACTATGCTCGCCAGCCGTGAGTCAGGCTCAGGGCTTCTAGCTGAGCAGCATTCCCCCTGTGGGACCACCAGGGGAAGCTCCTGCATTGAGCGTCTGCCCCCTAGTGGTCAGTGTGTGTCATAGCAACTGGTTGTTCTGCCATTTGGTTGATTTGCATATTACCCTTTTGTTATATAGGATAATTCTCATATCGTCCTTTGAGATAGATACCGTTACCATCCCATTTTATAGATAAAGGAACTGAGGCTTATGTAGGCAAGCCACCTATGGTGAGACAGAGTCTGGAATCCAGGGGTCCACACTTTTAACTCCTGAGCTTTTCTGGTTATTTTCAGAAAACTCAATTTGTAGATGCCAGGAACTTCAGGGACAAATTACTCACCTAACAAAAAGATCCTTTACGTTGGGAAAGCATTCACCTGGAGTTTGTGCAAACTTCCTTTATGCATTTAAAATGTGATCTGATTTACAATGTTTGGTGTCCTGCCCTGGACCTGATGGGAACCTATGTGTGTTCCTGGGTGCCCTCACCTGCTGTCCTGCAAGGCTCCCCGACAGGGAAGGAGGCTAAATCTGTCCTGAGCCTGGGAATTCCATCCCAGGGCAGGCTGGTGGCCAGCCCCTCTCTGCTGGCCTTTGGCTTCTACCCTCGGAGAGAAGTCTGACTCTTTTCTTGGTGCAGAGGCCCATACTCAAGCCCAGACCAGCTTGGTGACCTTGAGGGGGCAGCTCAGCTTCTCACGCTCTGATGGAGGTAACCCTGGCCACGCTGACTCGCCTTCCTGGGGTTCCCAGGCATAGCTAATGAATGATGTGAAGCACTTAGAGACGTAAGTGCTCCATGAGTGCTCCATAAATTACCAGGGATGGAGCCCTGAGTGTTATGATGTTTCGCTTGTGCTTGTTCCCAGTAATGAATAATTATCTGCTCAGACCCACAGCCAAACCCACACCCAAAATCTCCCCCCACCCCACTGAGCTTAGAGGACTCACTGACCATGACTGCCGAGCCCCTCAAACGGTCATGGGCATCAACCAGAAGCGATGCTTGGCCTTTGATTGGATTCTAGTGTGAAAAAACTACTCCATGAGGCATGTTTGGGGAAATCTGAATATCGACGGGGTGTTAGATGGTGCCAGGGAACTGACACCTTCTTCACACAGTGATTCAGGGACCCAGGATCTTTCTGTCTGTGGCTCCACCCTCTCCGATGGTCTGTGCTCACCTTAGTGCAGCTGGTGAAAGGAGGAGGAATCTGGACTTGGAAGCAACATGCACCCCTTCCATTTACAGTCTATTGTCAAAAACTGGTCACAGAAAGTATCTAGTCACACAGCCCTGCTTAGAGGCACGGGGTGGAGGTGAGGGGATGGGAAGGGGTGGCTGGAAAATGTCCCTCGATGGGCTTTTCAACTACCGTGCTCTGCTAAGGCCAAGGAGTTGTGGACTTTGGTGAACAGCCGACCACCCCTGTACGCCTGGCTTAGGCTAGTGACAGAGTCACTATAGTTTAGAGCAAGTAATGAGTCCTGTGGGGAGTCGGGGGGACAGAACAAGTCAAAGGGAGCCCCAGCTCTGAGTCTGGCCTTGTGCTGAGATGTGCTGCAGGGACCACAGAGGAGGCAGTGAGGCCCCAGCCTCTAGGAATCCCCAGGTCCGCTGGGACTCTAATGCACAACATCAGCAGGCACCAACCCTAGGCAGGCGATAATCAGATGCTTGCCCAGCACAAAGGTGAGGGTGTAAATTCTTTGAAGAAAGGAGCTGTCTGTATGTCAAAGGCTGCATCCTCCATGCTCAGCGCTGGGACCTGCGAAGCCCCAGACCTCACAAGATCTCCGCCCATTCAAACTGAGCTCTCCTTTAAAGGCCTGTTGCGGGTTGGGGCTCCTTAAATAAAGGCCTGGAGCTGGAACCAAATCCATCAAGCACTAGGGATGGTGTTCTCTGCGGCCAGAGGGCAATGGGGGTGCTTTATGAGACTGAGGAGGAGAGAGCTCTCCCTATATGTGCGTCCACTCTGACTGAAGCTGGATTCTATTTCCAGCCCCAACTTTCGTTTGCTCGCTAATTCAGCCCCACAGAGGGGCCTCCAAAGGCCCGTGGAATTTTCTTCTCTTAAGAAAGTAAACTCTTACTTGTCATAAGCAACCTCACTTCCCTCCCAGTGCACCGCCCCCTGGTGCCCCTGGAAGCTGTGACCTGCTATGGTTCCCTCCGTGTCTCCAGAGAAAATGCAGGGACTTCCCTGGCATTGACCAGGGGACAGGGGTGAGCACGGGATCTGGGTTCCCCTGGAGGCCCCGGGCTGCCAGGTCTCCTTCAGAGGACATTCGACCAATCCAGCTGTGAGCACCAGCTCCGCCTCCTCGTCCCCCAAAAAGCAAACGTTGGAACCCAGATGCATCTGGGGATCATTTTTTACTTTAATTAGAAAACACATATTCAAACAGCATCAAACATTAATGAGACGTGCAGGGGGTCCCTTATAAACAAACGTAGTTAATTAAAGTGTTGCTGAGCCCTCTCCCCGCTGCCTGGCTAGGGGCTGTCCCCAATGCCCCTCCGGGCTGATCGGTATGGAGAGCTCCTGCCGAGGGCTCTTCCCCGCCTGGCAGTGGACTTTTTCTCCTGCCCATTAATCCTCACATTGATTTTGCTGTAAACCCACACGCACTCCCCGCCCAGGCCAGAGGAAGAAACCTCCATTGATTGTATCGGAATAAGGTTTGTTGTAAAAAAAAAAAGCAAAATGCCTAAAACATTGAAATGAAGCAAGCTTTTGGAGAACCCATAAATCACCCAGAATAATGCCGCCAAGGAGCAGGCTTCTTAACACCCGGAAAACACGGCACCATAAAGCCGTTCTGACAAGAAAGCGCAGCCCCTCTCCCTCCGCAGCTGCCATCTGAAAAGCACCGTCAGTAATGGTTATTGCTGTTTGGTAAGCAACAGAAAGAAGTTGTGTCAGCCTCCTTTAGAAGGTTCCCTCAAAGTCACTTTGCCCAAATGGCAGCGCGGCATTTTCCCACGCAGGAAATACATCCCAATTATGAGCGTGTCGTGTCGGCTTTTACGGTTCACTAATCACAAACTTTTGTGTGTGTCATTGCCAACCGGAGCTTTTCCTAATCGGGATTTACGGTTCTGTTTGGCCGTGGGTGGAGATCAGGAGGGTCACGGCGGTGTCACTTTTTGGGGGCTAGAGGGCTGGGCCCAAGGTCACTTCCCCCGGCGCTCCTCTGCTCTGAAGACTAAGGCTGTGCAAGTCCCAGGATTGCGGGGGGGAGGAGGGTGCTTCAGCAGACAGCTCTCATCTGGGGTCCCCCCATTTCTGAGGTCCTGGCCTGGAGGCCTGACCTAGGCATCTGGCCAGGTTCATCTCTGAGGACCCACCTTTTCAGAAGCTCCAAACTGCTCAGGGTCACAGGCCCATAGCCTGGATGTCATGCACAGCCTTCACCTCCCAGCACAGTGCTGGGCCCCCGCCAGGGGAGCTCTGACCCTGCCTCCCCTCAGCCACAGAGCTCTCTCGGGCCCAGGAGTTGAGGCAGCTCATGCAGGGGTTAGAAGCATCATTCATCTCTGGCCTGCAGGGCAGAGCAATGACTCCGAATTGCAATTTTCCTTTAAGAGGCACGGAGCAAGAGTCCTGTTCGGGGCCGGGAGGGCACAGGACAGGAGTTTAGGGGCTTGAGGCTGGGATACGGAGGCTGGGATTCATGCAACAGTTGATCCACCATCTCCCCTTCTCTCCCCTCCCAGAATCGCCTCCTGTCTTCTCCCGGGCTCTCCTCAGGGAGAACCTCATCCCAGCTCTCTCCCGTCCATCTTCCTGGGCACAGGCCGTCCTGACCCCTGGGGCATGGTGGCAGTACCCCATCCCTCTTGGGCCTCCGCCTGCCTGCCCAGTGTCAGGAGAGACACAGGTGCAGAAGTGGGTGTGGCTGTTTTCTGACGCTGGTTTTTCTACCTCTTTTCATAGTATCTCAGGGCTTGTGACTGGCTGTGCCTCGGTCAGCCTGTGGGGCGTGCAGCACTGGGAGGGTAACTACCCCACCCTCCCAGGCTCAGACAAAGGGAGCGTTGCCATGTGAAATGGGGTCTGGATGGTGATCATGTGTGACTTGTATTAATATTCAAAACAATAACATTTTTCATGGTTAGGGTGTTGTTGTTTTTTGTCACTGCAGGAAATGAAATGCAAATTAACAACTGTGAAGATTGTAACATAATGAAATAGGACATAAAAAATGAAGAACTAATGAATTAAGTGGCTTCAAGGCATGGAGGGAAAATGTCCTTCAAAAGCAAACATGTAAATAGAGCAAGAGATTAATAAGATGGGAGGGAGCCTGGTCTCTCTCAACCTTTCTCTGACTCAGTGGCTCTCCACTGTCCACCCCATTACTTCAGCCAGAAAGAAACACACACAGGAGTCCTCCTTGACTTCCTTCTCCCCTTAACTCCCAAGCTCTATGTGGCACAACGGGAACATTTCTGCTTCCCTTGAATCCCGCCGCGCCATCCCTGAGTTCAGTAGCTCTTCTCCTCCCTCCCGCCCCCTCCCCGGAGCCTCAGCTCTGCGGTTCACCTCTACCATGGCTGTTGGGGTTAAAAGTACAGGTATGACCCTGTCTTCCCTGTTTAAAAAATAAGAAAGTAGGCGGGTGTGGGTGGAGAGGGTCAATGGAAAAAACTAACAAAGGGGACATTGTAGTAGTTTCAACAATAAAGATGAAAGGAAGGAAGGAAGGAAGGAAGGAAGGAAGGAAGGAAGGAAGGAAGGAAGGAAGGAAGGAAGGAAGGAAGGAAGGAGAAAGAGAAAATCATAATAATAAATGATAACATTTTAAATTAGCAAACATTTAAAATAAAATTCTTTTTAAAATAACATTTTAAAGCAAATAATAAAGCACCAAACAAACAAACAAATCCTCTCCGGTGTTTCCACCTTGTTTTCCGCTCGGCCTCCCTTCGCTCAGCCTCAGATAACGGACGCCTGTAAAATGTCCCTGTGGGGAGAGGACTCCGTGCCACATGGAACGGGGTTCAACTTGGGGGCAGGAGAAGCCCCAGACTGGCAGTGGGGGGTGTTCCACACGTGGGTGGTATCAGAGTAGGGGCGCATGTCTGCTTCGGTCAGGACGCTTTTGGTTGCAAATGACAGAAACCCAGTTCTAACCGACTGAAGCAAAAACGTCTCGGGGTTTCTAAACTAAAGGCCTCGGGGTTTTGATTCTGTGCAGCTGTTCTCTCTGGTGAATCCAATGGTTTCAGGCCGCCCCAGGCTCATCCCCCACCTCAACACCATGAAGAGAGTTTGCTTCTTGTTCAGTGTGATGCCAGTAAGAGCCCTGGGTGTACTCCAATTAGACGGACTCGGCTCATGCACTGAACCAAGCAGTGTGGCCGGAGGAATTAAAATCACGGTGGCTCCTCCCTGAAGCTCTGACGTAGCTTCCAGCGAGCACATGCTCCTGGTCTTCCTCCGCCTCCCCAGGGGTTTCTGCTTAGAATTTTTGTCAGTTCCTCGTCCTCACTCAGGACACAAGCTTCAGGCCTCTCCTCTTTCCCACCGTCATCCACTGTGAGCCCCCATCTTCAAGGTGGGTCATCCCCATCCTCACCCTGGAGGTGCCCCGCGCCAGCCTGGCCTTCCTTAGAATCTCCTGATCCCCACCCACTGGTGCAAAGCAAGGAGTTTGGAATTTGGAGATGCAAGACCAGCGCTGTGTGACCTGGAGCCGATAAACCTGCTCCTGCTGCAAGCCACAGTTCCCACTGTCTCGGTCGGCTCCGGCTCCGTAGCAGAATGCCGTAGACTGGGTGCTTAGCAACAGACCTTTCTCACGGAAGCCTGAGATCTAGGTGCCAGCAGGGCTGGGTTCAGGTGAGAGCTCTCTTCCTGGTTTACAAATGGCCTCCTCTCACACTGTCCTCACATGGTGGGGAGAGGAAGCTCTGATGTCCCTTCCTCTTCTCATAGGGCACTAATCTCATAGGGCCCCACCCTTTGCGGGAACCTAATCACCTAGCAAAGGCCCCACCTCCAATGCGCATATGGATCTGGGGAAGAAACAAACATTCAGTCCTTAACACCAGTCCTGAAAGCGCCAAGGGGAGGGGAAGGCTCCCGGCTCAAATGGACAGCAAAAGAGATCCCTCAGCCCTACTGGCATGGCTCAGTGATTGAGCGTCAACCTATGGATCAGGAGGTCATGGTTCAGGTCCAGGTCAGCGGATATCCGAAACCTACATCCGGGTCCAAAAATACATGTCCAGACCCTCAAGCAAGGGCTCAGAAATCCGTATTGGGGCCCAGAGCTCCAACCCAGCCACTAGTCCATGATCAGGGTCCAGATATCCACAGTAGTCTAGGCTACCATTCCATAACCCACAGGTCCTGGCCCGGACCCAGAAGAGCCCCGGGGCCCACAACGCCCCCTACCGCCCACACGTGAATCCTCAAACCCAGCCCTCTATGACGGTTTCAGACTTACATCCGGGTCCCAGACGTTCCTAATGTATCCCAAAAATTCATCCATGGGACTAGACCTCAAACCCTGTATCTAATTATGTATGGGTTACCAGAGATTCAGGGCAGTCCAGACAACTATTCCATTATCCAGAGGTCGCCACCCAGACCGCTCCCAGGGGACTGACAGCTCTCTAACCCCAGACCTCCCAGTCCGTGCCCAAACCTCCTTCGGGAGGCACACCTTCATGCTGGGGCCTAGAAGTCTCTCCTGGGGCCCAAACCCCCCATGCATTATCTACTCCTTCATCAGGGTCCACTGATCAACAATAGTCCACGCCAGCATACCCTAATCCAGAGGTCCTATCCCTGACCCAGACCAGCCCCGGGACCCACACCGCCCCCTAGTGCCCAGACCTCTGTCCAGGCTTCAGACCTACATCCGGGTCCCAGACCTTTAAAAGAAAGTCCAAAACTTCATGAGGGAGACCAGACCTCTAACACCGTATCTCATTATTTATGTGTTACCGGACATCCGGGGTAGACCGGGCATCTATTCAATTAGCCACAGGTCCCGCCCGGTACCAAGACCACCACTGGGGAACCACTGGCCTCTAGTCCCTAGCCCTACTTCTCAGGCCCACAACCTTCCTGCTGGGGCAAAGAAATCTATCCTGGGTGCCCAAACTTCGAACCCAGTATCTATTCTGTATAAGCGTTCAGATATCCACAGTAACCCAGGGAGGATTCCATCATGCCGAGGTCCTGGGCCTGAACAGGAACAGCCTTGGGGCCCATAGCGCCCCCTAGTGCCCAGGCCCCTATCCCAGGTCCCAAACCTAAATCCGGACCTCAGACCTACATCCTGATCCAAGTAATTCATGGGGTGGTGGGAGGGGATCGGAGAAGGTCATCCGGGGACCAGACGTCGAAGCCTGTATCTAGTCTTTGGTCTGGTTTAGGTATCTACAGTAGGGCAAGGCGACTATTCCATGATCCACAGGTCCCACTCGAGACTCAGATTACACCTGGAGGCCCAGACCGCCGCACAGTGCCCAGTCCTCCCTCCTCCTCCCCAGACCTCCATCCGGGTCCCAGACCTTCATGCCAGGGCCCAGAATTCCCTCTCGGGGCCGGACCCTGAAATGCGTTGTCTCGGCCTTCATCAGGGTTCAGATATCTACAGTAGTCCAGTTGAGTGTTTCATGATCCAGAGGTCTTACCCCTGACCCTGACTGCCCACGGGGACTCAGGCCGGAGGGGACTGGCTTCCCTCCCTGGACCCAGACCTCCACGTGGGACTCAGACCTACATTCGGGTCCAAGACTACATGTGGGTCCCAGACCCTCATGCCAGGGCCCACAAGTGCGTATAGGGCACCAGAGCTCCAACCCAGCAACTAGTCCTTCATCAGGGTCCAGATATCCACAGTAGTCCAGGCTAGCATTGCATAACCCACACGTCCTGTCCCTGACTCAGACCAGCCCCGTGGCCCACACCGCCGCCTAGTGCCGAGACCTGGGTCATTCAGACCCAGCCCTCTATCAGGGGTTCAAACCTACATCCGGGTCTCAGACAATCCTGATGAAGCCGAAAAGTTCATCCCAGGGACCACACCTGGAACCCTGTATCTAATTATGTATGGGTTAGGAGACATTCAGGGCAGTCCAGACAACTATTCCATTATCCAGAGGTCACGCCCGCCACCCAACCACCCCCGAGGCACTGACAGCCCTATAGTCCCCAGACTCCCCTCCCCGCGCCCAGACTTCCTTCCGGGCCACACACCTTCTTCATGCTGGGGCCCAAAAGTCTCTCCTGGAGCCCAAAGCTCCCACGCAGTATCTACTACTTCATCAGGGTCCACGTATCCACAATAGTCCAGGTGAGCATACCCTAATCCAGAGGTCCTGTCCCTGACCCAGACCAGCCCCGACGCCCACACCGCCCCCTAGTGCCCAGATATCTGTCCGGGCAAAGACCTACATCCCGGTCCTAGACTTTTAAACAGAGTCAAAAAGATCATGAGGGAGACCATATCTCAAACACCGTATCTCATTATTT
>PVJC01035669.1:0-18080 GCA_004026665.1 Murina feae
GTCCGGCTCCATTGACGACCTCCGACTTTTGAGAAGATTTTCCTGGGTTGAAAAGTTGTCTTATACGCCGGAAAATACTGTAAACAGCTCTGCCTGCCTGGCTCAGTGGTTGAGCATCGACCTACGAACTCGGAGACCACGGTTCGATTCCCGGTCAGGGCACTTGCCCGGGTTGTGCTGAAGCACGGTGACCGTGGCTCGGTTCGCTTTGAGTCTCGCGGGGACTTGCCAGAGGACCTTTCTGAAACAATCCACGTGGACGTCCGCTGGTTTCCCGACCCGCTGGTGGTTCCCTCTATTCACGCCCAGGGCAGCTCGGAGTTGGCGCCTCACCCAGCTGGGTTCTGTTGGCTCTGGGATCAAGCCTGCAAGTGAGATAGGTGCCCCTGACCGGAATCGAACCCACAACCCTCTCTCTCCCCCTTCCTCCCTTCCACGCTCTCTCAAAATCAATGGAGACTCAGTGGGTAGAGAGCATCGGTCTGCGGACTGAAGGGTCCCGGGTTTTAATTACCGGTCAAGGGCACAGGCCCGGCTTGCGGGCTCCATCCCCAGCAGGAGGCTGCCGGTCCGTGATTCTCTCTCATCACAGATGTTTCACTCGCTCTCCCGCTCCCTGCCTCTCTGAAATCAATAAAAGGATATTAAGACTTTAAAAAAAAAATCAATGGAAAAAATATCTTCGGATGAGAATTAACAACAGCAAATCAAACGGAAGGACGGACCTTGTGCATCCGAGAATCCCCTGCGCATTCTGCACTGACAGCCACCCAGTCCCTCCCGTGCGCCCTCCCCGCAAGCCGCCCGAGGCCCCAGGACGGGACCCCCACTTGCTCTAAGGGCTTGGAAGAAATCTCTTATTTTATTAGATTCCGAGTGAAATCTCTTTGCCAGCAGCTGGAGGGAGCAGACAGGCTTGCGGGGGTCGAGCAGAGGTCTCTGCGTGTGAGCAGGCAGCGGGGACGTGTTAGACATTCCTTCCGGCGAGAGCAGTCGCCCCGAAACGCGCGTCGAGGTGCATTTTTTATTTTCTCATGAACGAGACCAGCTTAGAGAATCGGAACGCTTTAAGCGTCTTTGTCCTCCTTCCTTCTAGACGTCCCAGGAATGGGAGGGTCAAAAGGGGCCCCTAGCCCGGCCGGTGTGGCTCAGTGGTTGAGCGTCGACCTATGAGCCAGGAAGCCAGGGTTTGATTCCCGGTCAGGGCATGTACCGGGGTTGCCGGCTTGACCCCCAGTGTGGGGTGTGCAGGAGGCTGCCGATCCATGCTTCTCTCTCATCATGGATGTTTCTCTCTCTCTCTCTCTCTCTCTCTCTCCTCTCTCTTCCTCTCTGAAATCAATAAAAATATCTGTAAAAATAAATACATAAAGCCATTCCTGATTCGATAAGAAATTAGCCTTTTTGTCCCAATAGCTCGGCATCGAATTTGCAAACACGTAAAAGATGTTAAATTCTAAAGTTGTTTAGCACGACGATTCTGCTAGTTTTCCCTCAGTTTAGAGAATTTCATGACCACGGATTCCGGGGGACTAGCGGCCACTGTGGGTTTACTGTGTTGCCCGTTTGTCAGCTCAGAAGGGACCCGGACAGCGATTTGCTGAGGCTTCTGCTCTTTCACAACGGGGTGCATTCCCCGTCCCCCCTCCCCCCACCCCGGGGGCATTGTCTCTGACTGCTGTCTGCCGCAGGCTTGTCTCGTGGTTGACCACGCCAGTCCCGATCGAGCCCCGTGACGGAGATGGGCTGTGGGTGAGGCTGGCTCTCCTCCCCCAACCACTGCAGGGACCCAGTTATCATGAGCCGAGGGCCTGTTTCATTCCGACAGCGCACAGTGGGGGCTTCGCGGGCTCTGTGGCCCCCTCCCTGCCACGCTCTCCGCTGTCCCACCCTGCAGGCCTCAGTCACCCTGTCAGCTACTTCCTTTTCTTTTTACAATATATTTCTTTTTTTTTTTTTAATATTTTATTGATTTTTTACAGAAAGGAAGGGAGAGGGACAGAGAGTTAGAAACATCGATCAGCTGCCTCTTGCACACCCTCCACTGGGGATGTGCCCACAACCCAGGTCCATGCCCTTGACCGGAATCGAACCTGGAACCTTTCAGTCCCCAGGCCGACACTCTATCCACTGAGCCAAACCGATCAGTGCTACAATATATTTCTATTGATGCCAGAGAGGAAGGGGGAGGAAGAGAGAGATGAGCATCAATAGGGAGAGAGAAAAATCGTGGATCGGCCACCTCCTACACGCCCCCTACTGGGGACAGAGCCCACAACCCAGGCATGTGTCCTTGACCTGGAATCGAACCTCCATCTCCTGGTTCATGGGTGGATGCTCTAACCACTGAGCCACGTTGTCCGAGGCTCCTTGGTTTTGTTTTTAATTTAGATCTTTGAGCCTGTGGTTCAGAGCAATGTCTGATGCAGTACTTGGTGGGGTTCCTCGAATTCTCAGCACAACATAGGGTAACATCTGGAGCTCTGTTGACACCGGAAAGATCTGTAGATTTACCTGGAGAGAAACATCCCTTTGGCCCATCCCCTGTGGGATGCTCAGAGCCACAAAGCCTGGTCCAGGCACACCCTGGCTTAGAGGAAAGGGCGTCCGCACGTGAACTCCAGCAGGTGGGAGCCCGGCCAGCGTGGCTCAGTGGTCGAGTGTCCACCTGTGAACCAGGAGGTCACGGTTCGATTCCCAGTCAGGGCACAGGCCCGGGTTGTGGGCTCGATTCCCAGTAGGGGGCGTGCAGGAGGCAGCCGATCCAGGATTCTCCCATTGTTGATGCATCTATCTTTCCCTCTCCCTTCTTCTTTGAAATCAATAAAAATACATTTTTTTAAAAAAGAAAGAAAGCTCAGAGCTGCTTGAATCCCCCGAGCTGTCAGGGTGCGGCCCCGCCCCGTGTGGGTGCTCTGCTGGGCAACCCACTCACCCTGCGAGGCCCCTTTGAAACGCAGCTTTGAACCTCAAAAATCCCTTTGTTGTCCTGACTTGGCCCGCCCCCCCCCCCCCTTGTTCAGGGTGAGACAGCTTGGAGGAGACCTGACCTCCTTATCGCCAAGTACCCGCCGCTCTCAGTATCTGAAAGTATGTTTTTGTTAAAGTCTCTTGGAATTGGGTTCTGTTTGTTTTTTTTCCCCCTTTACTTTCTGTTCCAGCCTGTGCTTTCATCTTTGTTTTATATTTTGCACTTGAATTTGCACTTCAAGGCCCTTCAGAATCCTCTCAGATTGAAACTTGCCAAGATTTACATCTCCAAGAGAAAGATTTCAATCTGGAGAACGGAAGGCACAGGAGAGGCTGTCGTCTAATCTAGGGATAGTACGGGTCATTCCACATTTGTGTTCGCAGTGTCATTACCTCTCCAGCCTTGCCCTGGAGCGTTCTGGAGTTTGTAGGAGAAATAACCAGCAGGGCCCAGCCGGGGTGGCTCAGTGGGTGAGCATCAAACCATCCACCAGGAGGTCACGGTTCGATTTCCAGTCAGGACACAGGCCCGGGTTGCAGACTCCGTCCCTAGTAGGGAGCGTGCAGGAGGGGGCGGATGATCATTCTCTATCATCACTGATGTTTTCTATTTTTTTAAAAAAATATGCCTTGCCCTGGCTGGTTTTGCTCAGTGGATAGCGCATCGACCTGTGGACTAAAGGGTCCCAGGTTTGATTCCGGTCAAGGGCACATGCCTGGGTTTTGGGCTCGATCCTCAGGAAGCAGCCAATTCATGATTCTCTCTGATGGATGTTTCTATCTCTCTCTCCCTCTCCCTTCCTCTCTGAAATCAATAAAAAGGTATTAGAAATATTTTTTATTAATTTCAGGAAGGAAGGGAGAGGGAGAAAGAGATAGAAGCATCCACAATAAGAGAGAATCAGGGACCGGCTGCCTCCTGCACACCCCCTGCTGAGGATGGAGCCCACCACCGGGGCCTGTGCCCCGACCGGGAATCGAACCGTTTGTAGGTCTTCGCTCAACCTCTGAGCCACACCAGCCAGGCTCATCACGGATATTTCTGTCTCTCTCTCGATCTCTCTTCCTTCCTTTCTAAAACCAGTAAGAACATGTAAGAGTATATCCTCATGCTACCGTCACCCCCGCCGTATCTGAGGGATCTCTCTGTGACCTCGTTTCCTGTTTTGCAGACTTTCTTAGGCTGTGTGTGTGGGAAGCCGCCCTCAGCTGCACAGGAGAGGCTGCAGGCGGCTTCATCACTGCCCTCCGTGAGTGCCGCTGCCTCCGGGAGGAGGACCTCTGCTCCTCTTTGTGTGGTGGGAGCACCCTGCATCCCCGCCCGCCTGGGAGGGGTGGCCCAGGAGCCCCGCCGAGGGGGAGGGAGCCCCGAGGCCTGTCCCTGCCGCCTGGGCCGGGTTACTGCGCACAGGGCCTCCGCTTCCTCTTTGTCTGCAGGCAGCAGTCAATAGACGCGTTCGCCCTATGCCTTGCCCATCCTTCCTTAGCCTTCCCTTTGCTCTTGCCCTCAGTTCCAGGTGGTTCTCTCGCCCTGGCTGGTTTGGCTCAGTGGATAGAGCCTCGGCCCGAGGGTGGACGGGTTCCGGGTTCGATTCCGGTCTAAGAGGATGTACCTGGGTTGCAGGCTGGATCTCCGGCCCTGGCTGCAGGTGGGAGGCAGCCAATCGAGGTGTCTCTTGCACATTGATGTTGCTCTCTCCCTCTTGCTCTCTCCCCCCCACTCCCTTCGGAGAAAAAAAGATTGTCCTGTTTCTCTCTTTCTCTCTCTATCTCCCCTCCCCCTCTCTTGGGAGGGGAAAAAAGATTGTTTCTCTCTCTGTCCCCTCCCCCTCTCTTGGGGGAAAATAGATTGTTTCTCTCTCTCTCTCTCTCTCTCTCTCTCTCTCTCTCTCTCTCCCTCCCTCCCCCCCTCCCCCCTCTCTCCCCCTTCCCTTGGGGAAAATAAAGATTGTTCTCTCTGTCTGTCTTAGTCTCCCCGCCCCCCCTGCCCCCGAGCAGGATGTTTCAGTGCGGCAGCATCTCTGCTGCCCGCTCCCAGCCCTGCGAGGGACAGAGCGTCCCCTGACAGGAACTGATAAGACGCGTCATGTCAGACCCGCAGGGCCCGGCCCTCCCGTCTAGGTCACCGCTGGCTGCGAGGGAAAGGGCCTCGTCCACAGGAGCATGTTCGCATTCGTCCCAGACCCTGTCCCGAGGGCACGAGCCATCCTGCCGGCTGCTCCCAGGAACAGGGCACTGACCGGGGCCGCCTCCCAACAGGGCGGTTTCCTCAGGTCTCTGCCCGCAGGCTGCACCCGCTGGAGTCATTGCACCATCACTCCTGTGGCTGTGGGAGTAGGAACATCCTTCCCCACTTTCTGTAACAATAGCCTGGCCCTGGCCGGTGTGGCTCAGTGGATAGAGCGCCGGCCTGCGGACTGAAGGGTCTCGAGTCTGATTCCCCGTCAGGGCTCACGCTCGGGTTGCAGGCTCGATCCCCAGTAGGAGCCGTGCAGGAGGCAGCGGATCCATGGTTCTCTACATCATGGATGTTTCTCCCTCTCCCTTCCTCTCTGAAATCAGTAAAAATATATTAAAAAAAGAGATTTGCATAAAAGTGTGCTCAAGCCTCATGAGGAGGCCTCCGTGTCTGCAGGGCCGTGCGGGGAGCTTCGTACACCAGGGTGAGGTGTCTGCCCGGTGCCCGGCTGGCGTGGCAGCGAGGGGACCCTGGGGGAGTGGCCCGAGCAGAGTCCGCGGGAGGCGGGTTGAACCTGATTCTGTCCTGAGTGGCCCCGCTCCTGCGGCGACCTTGACCCCGAGCCGAAGCCTGGTCCCGGGAGTGTATTTACAGGGCGCATTCCTTGTGGCCGGAGAATGCGGAGGGCATGCTTTCTTACAGAAACACTGCCGAGTGCCCCCCGAAACGGGACATCTCACACAGACGCCCCTCACCCCTCGTGCGTCACCCCTGGCCCTGCCCAGCCATTTGCATGGTGACAGGGAAGACAAACAGCATCTTCCTGGCTTTTTTATTTTTAATTTTTATGAAGTGCATCTACTTTTTTTAAGAATATATTTTTATTGGTTTCAGAGAGGAAAGGAGAGATAGAGAGAGAGAAACATCCATGATGAGAGAATCATGGATCGGCTGTCTCCTGCACGCCCCCTGCTGGGGATCGAGCCCACAACCCAGGCATGTGCCCTTGACGGGAATCGAACCCGGGACCCTTCAGTCCACAGGCTGACGCTCTATCCACTGAGCCGCACCGGCTAGGGCATCATGGCTTCTTTGATGTTATTTTTTGAAGTACGTTTTGTTTTGAGATTTGTATTTCTCTTCCTGGGAGTTTTCTGTATGTTTCCCCCATTCTGTTGGTTTATTATTATTATTATTATTTTGTATTGATTTCAGAGAGGGAGATAGAAACATCAACGAAGAGAGAGAGTCATTGATCAGCTGCCTCCGGCACGTCCCTTACCGGGGATGGAGCCTGCAACCTGGGCATGTGCCCTGACCTCCTGGTTCATGGGTTGGTGCTCGACCACTGAGCCATGCGGGCCGGGCTGTTGGCTAATTTTTTATTTGTTCACATGAGCACATTCTAAACGCAGGAAGTTAGCTCTTTGTGTCCCTGCTGTGAATATTTCCCCTGCTTATTGTTTGATGTTGAGTGTGATCCTACTTAGAAAGTGACTGTCCCTCCCATCTTTGAGCTTACCCCCCCCCCCCGCGTTCTCTTATGACTTCGTTTTTACCTTTAGAAACTTTTTACAAAAATATATTTTATTGATTTTTCACAGAAAGGAAGAGAGAGGGATAGAGAGTTAGAAACATCGATGAGAGAGAAACATCAATCAGCTGCCTCCTGCACAGTCCCTACTGGGGATGTGCCCGCAACCAAGGTACATGCCCTTGACCAGAATCGAACCCCGGACCCTTCAGTCTGCAGGACAACGCTCTATCCACTGAGCCACACCAGTCAGGGCTTTACCTTTAGAAACTTTGATCCTTTGACATGTGGAGACTTTGAAATTGACGTGGGAGTAAGGAATGAGAGGAGTCTGGCTTTGTTTTTCCTAGCTAGCTACCTTCCCTAGCGGCACTGGACACAGTGAGCTGTCACCCCTTTCCTTCAAACGCTGCCTCTGTAGCGACATCATAAACCGTTACCGCGCGCCTTTACAGGACGTTACATTCTCTTCAGCCTTTGGAATCCTTTATCGTCATCCACTGATCTGCCGAGTATTTCTTCTTCAATTCCAAACTGGTTTTTGTTGTTGTTTTCTGTTAACCCTCACCCCAGGATATTTTTTCTCCCAATGATATTTAGAGAGAGTGGAATGGGGAAAGAGAGAGAGAGGGAGAGAGAGAGAGAAACATCAATGTGAGAGACACACATCGATTGGTTGCCTCCCACACGCGCCCTGACCCAGGCCGGGGGATCAATCCTGCAACCCTTTGGCCAGTGCTCTAACCACTTAGCAAGATGACCTAGGCCAAGGCTTCCTTATTTTTATCAAACCCACCTCACCCCTCATTTGTTTTTGCGAAAAGCAAGTTCTCTTTTTTGGCTGGTCAGACCGACCCCGCGTGGGGCTCTCACACATTCCCGCGTCCTGTTTTCCGACCTGACATTTGAGGTCCATGAAGGCGACTTGTGTTGTGTTGGCTTTTTTTTTTTTTGCCCGTGAATAAAATGTACAGACCTCAGGCTGGCTTTGTCCTGTGGCCGATGCGATCCCACACACATTCCGCGGGACGCACTGCGTGGGGAGTGCACATAATAAAACGAAGAATGCTGTCTGTTTGTTTGCGGACCGGGGTGGAGTGTGCACCCTGCTTCCCCACCCCCTCCCCGCTCCCCTGCACTCCCGTCCAGAGCCACGTTCAAGTACAGAAACAGCCCAGCCAGCGGGGCTCAGAGGGTAAGCATCTTCCTATGAGCCAAGAAGTCACGGTTCGTTTCCAGGTCAGGGCACACGCCTGGGTTGCGGGCTCGACCCCTAGTAGGGGGCAGGCAGGAGGCAGCCGATCCGTGCTTCTCTCTCATCATTGATGTTTCTCTCTCTCCCTCTCTCTCTCTGCCCCTCCCCTTCTTCTCTGAAATCAGTTTAAAAAATATACAGAAATGATGTGTTTGGACCAGTGGTTCCCGACCTTTTTGGCCACACCCGACCTAAGCATCTCTAACATCCTGCTGCCCCCCGCACCCTGACGTAGAATTAATTTTTATTATTCAAAAAGCGAGCTCCCGCTCACGCGGAGGAAGCCTCAGAGGCCATGAACTTGGTCTAAAACAAGCTTCCCAAGAACATGGCATCCGTGAGAGAGAAAAATGAAAGGGCGAAAGGACAGTGGACGTACTTAGTGAGGAAGAACTCACTAAGGAATGTTTAAAGAGTAATAGTGATACGAAGTGATATGAACAAGTAGTAAATAAAGTCTCAAAGCATACAACAGAGAACTGAGATGCATAAATATGTCACCATATGTATATATATGTATATGTGTGTGTGTATATGTATATATATGTATAGGCTGTCTACGAGGCCCCTAGAACCGTAAGAAATGCAAAACACTCACTGTGAAAAACACATTCTCAAATTGCCCCCCTTAAACATCAAACTGCCCCCCTGTGGGGTATGCCCCACGCTGGGAACCGCTGGTTTAGACACAGTGGACGCTTCTTCATCGATAAAACACACCCATCACAGCAAAATTCTATTTCTCAGAAGGGGGAAGGCGAGTGCTCAATATAGCTGGTGACGTAAGCCTGTGCTAAATCTGTGAGGGAAAGTGTGTTGGCGTTGAGGTGGGTGTCGTCAGAGGCTGCAGGAGTGTGTGTGTGTGTGGGGGGGGGGGGGGGGTGGGTGGGACTCAGGGGCATGAGGGTAAATCACGCCAGACCTTCATGCAAGTCTCCATGGGAAGCGCTCACAGAGAATTCATGCGCTGCTATTTTTGAAAGGGAGAAGGCATCTGATCACCAAAAGAAAAAAAAAAAAAGAAGAAAAAAAAAAAGCTTCAAGCTGTATGGACCCCCTGGCCTCTGTGTGTTCTATAGTTCCTCTCTTCCAGTTGCCTGGGGTGCAAGCACGCCTTTGCAATTGGTCCTGGGAAATGTATTCCGTCTGCTCACCAGTCATGGGCACACAGCTCATTTTATTTATTTTATTTTAAATCTTTTTATTGATTTCAGAGAGGAAGGGAGAGGGAGAGAGAGAGAAACATCAATGAGGAGAGAGAATCACTGACTGGCTGCCTCCTGCACGCCCCCTACTGGGGATCGAGCCCGCAACCCGGGCCTGTGCCCCGACCGGGAATCGAACCCAGACCTGGCTTAAATTAAGCCTTCTAAATTTAGCTTCCTGTTGACTTATAATATGTACATATCTTTTATTCTAGAAAAGAGATGTACAAACAACATAGAGGTGTTTATAAACAAAACGTTAGAAGGAATACTAAGCACACAAATGTTGACGGTTGGGACCCACTAAGGCCAAGAAAAGAGGATGCCAAGTGCCAAGGACTTGTAGGCGAGAAAGCAGCTTGCAGATCTCCCTGGTAAGAAATGTGGGGGGCCCGGCCGGCCTGGCTCAGTGGCTGAGCATCGACCTGCGAACCAGGGGGTCACCGATTCATTCCCGGTCAGGGCACACACCCAGGTTAGGGGCTCATCCTCAGTAGGGGGCGTGCAGGACACAGCTGATCAGCGATTCTCTCTCATCATGGATGTTTCTATCGCCCTCTCCCTCTCCCTTCCTCTGAAATCAATACAAGTATATTTAAAAAAATTAAAAAAATTATAATGTAGCACCTGGCTGGGTACCTTAGATGGTTAGAGCGCCGTCCCAATACGCCAAGTTGCAGGTTCTATCCGCAGTCAGGCACATGCAAGAATCACCCAGGGAAGGCACCCGTAAGCGGAACAACCAATCCACGTTTCGCTCTCCCTCCCTCCCTTCTTTGCTCTCTCTCTCTCTCCCTCAAATCAATTTTTTAAAAAGTAACCAACCACAGAAGCCCAAGGATGCTGGTTCCAGCCTTGTCTTGCCCACCAAGACTTTGGATGAGTCACTTCACCTCTGGTTCCTTTTCTCCAACTTCTACCTGTATGTCCAGCCCCAAACGCCTCCGAGGAGAGAAAAGATGAACAAGATACCTGTTGGAGACGACCCTGTGTCACTGCAGATGGATGATGCTCACCTACAATCTCGGGCCTCGAAGGCACCAGGAAAGGACTCATTATGGACAGGGGAGCGACCTGAAGAAGTTACTGCCCTTACGGTTACAGTTCACACTCGATGGGAAACGCACCTGTTCGCTCGTCGCTGCTGTTGCTCTCACGTGAGGGTGTCCGCTCCCTCGATTTTTAGAGGGAGGGGGAGGGACAGAGGGAGAAACAGCGATGCCAGAGAGACACATTGATCGGCTGCCTCCTGCACGCCTCCTCCTGGGGATCAAGCCTGTGTCCTGGCCAGGAATCGAACCCGGACCTCCTGGTTCATAGATTGACCCTCAGTCACTGACTCACACCAGCCGGGGCATACATTTTCTACATATAAAGAACATTATATTTAAAAAAATTTAGCCCTGACCGGTTTTGCTCAGTGGATAGAGGGTCGGCCTATGGACTCAAGGGTCCCAGGTTTGATTCCGGTCAAGGGCACTTACCTTGGTTGCAGGCACATTCCCAGTAGGAGGTGTGCAGGAGGCAGCTGATCGATGTTTCTCTCTCATCGATGTTTCTAACTCTCTATCCCTCTCCCTTCCTCTCTGTAAAAAAAAATCAATGAAATATATTTAAAAACAAATTTAAATCCTCACCGGAGGATATTTTTCCATTGAATTTTAGGGCGAGTGGAAGAGAGGGAAAGACAGAGAGAAACATCGATGTGAGAGAAACACGTTGATGTGTTGCCTCCTGCACACGCCCCGACCACGGCCTGAGCCTGCAACGGAGGTGCATGCCCTTGACCAGAATTGAGCCCAGGACCCATTGACCCGCAGGCCGACGTTCTGTCCACTGAGCCGCACCGGCCAGGTGTGATGCAGGCAACAACCTGTAATGCAGAAACCTGACGTTTTGCACGTGGATCTAGAGTTTGGCAAACTAGATGTGTCCCACGAGAGCAGCGCCGCCCAACAGTCTTGTCATTTTTCCACGTGTCATAAGCCCAGCGAGAGCCCGGGACGGATCTGGTTCCTCATGCATGATTCATGGGCACCCAGCGCCCGCGTGGCGTACGCCCGGTGACCATCTGCTAGACACGCAGGTGCGTGTAGCTCCTCCCACGTGTGGCAGGCCTCGCTTGTGAAACACACTCCGTGGCATTTCTGTGTGTGTGTGTGTGTGTGTGTGTGTGTGTGTTTTAAAAATATTAGAACGTTGGCTTATAGACTGAAAGGTACTGAGTTCAGATCTGGTCGAGGGCACATGCCAGGGTTGCGGGCTCGATGCTCAGTAGGGGGCGGGCAGGAGGCAGCCAGTCCATGATTCACTCTCATCATTGATGTTTCCATGTCTCTCTCCCTCTCCCTTCCTCTCTGAAATCCATAAAACTATATTTAAAAAATATATATATTTTTTATTGATTTCAGAGAGGAAGGGAGAGGGAGAGAGATAGAAATGTCAGTGATGAGCCCACAACCCTGGCATATGCCAGGGGATCGAACCCGGGCATGTGCCCTGACAGGAATTGAACTCGGGACCCTTCAGTCTGCAGGCCGATGCTCTATCCACTGAGCCACACCGGCTAGGGCCGCCTCTCCTGTAACTCGGGATAACATGGTGTAAGTTGCTCACTCTCACGGGCTGCCATTCTTCGGGCAGATTTGGGTGTTGATCTATGGGAACCCCTTTCATGTTCCTGGAAACAAGCACCGTCAGCCCCTGTATAGAAGTGCATTTCATAGACCTTCGAGTGGCCTCATTATTTTTCTCTTTAGAGATACTGGTGTTTATTTTCGTTTCGCTCTGAGGGTGAGTCGCCACGGGGGATCAGTTCCTCTGATCAGCTCTAATGGCACAGCCATTGTGTTCAACATGAAGCTGGTGTGTGTGTGTGTGGGGGGGGGAATAGAGCCCCTCTAAAGGGTATGTTTCTCTCTGTCTAACCTTTAAAAATATTTGTAATAATTACAAATGTTGTGCCCGGCTGGTGTGGCTCAGTGGTTGAGTGTTGACCTATGAACCAGGTCACGGGTTTGATTCCCGAGTTGCGGCCCGATCCCCAGAAGGGGGCGTGCAAGAAGCAGCCGATGGAGGGTTCTGTCTCATCATTGGTGTTTCTCTCTCTTCCTCTACCTTCCTTTCTCTGAAATAAATAACATTAAAAAAAAAAGAGAGAGAATATAGAAACAAAAAAATAATACGTAAGTGTCAAAAAGGTACAAAGAGCCTGGCCCGCGTGGCTCACTGGTTGACCGTTGACCTGTGAACCAGGAGGTCACTGGTTTGATTCCCAGGTTGCAGGCTTGATCCCCAATAAAAACATTTAAAAAGAAGGAAGGGGAGGAGGAGGAGGAAGAGAAGAGGAAGAGCCCACCAAAGGGATGATGTGCCTGCCTAAGGTTGACCAGAAGGGGGGCGAGCCCGACCCCCTCCCCCCACGCGCCTGGAAGGCCGGACCTTAAACTTGGCCGTCAGGCGCTGAGCCGGGCGCTTCCGATGTCGTCTGCACCGGGTTGAGGTCGAGTCTGGCTAGTTCAAGCCAGAAAGCTGACCAAGCAGACGGGCAGGAGAGAGGAGGTAGGGGGGACAGATTTCAGCCAAAATATCGAACCCGCGGGAAATAATTGATGCTTGTGCACAAAAGGCCTGCTGATGGAACGCGGTTCCTAGCTACTCATTAAAAAGGAGACCCACCCTCGGGGTTGTCTACTTTGCAACGCTTAGTTACCATGTAATTGGAGTTCCCGGATCAGCAGAATCTGAAACGTTTGCAAGTCTCTGGATGCTGTAATTTTTACTTTGTGGCTAATTCCAACTTGCTCTGGGCTCAGGGAGTCTGACCGTGAGTCTGACCGAGGGGTGTTCTGTCACGGATAAGCTGTCCAGCTATCAGCCAGCGGGAGCAGGACGAGTAACATCTCACATCTCAAGTTTTTGTTTTGTTTGTTTTTAATCCTCACCGAGGATATTTTTCCATCTTTTTTTTTGTTTTGTTTTGTTTTTTTTTAAAGAGAGGGTGGAAGAGAGAGGGAAAGAGAGAGAAACATCAATGTGTGAGAGACACATCAGTCGGTTGCCTCCTGCACACGCCCCGACCAGGGCCCAAGCTGGGAGGGGCGTGCAGCCCAGGTATGTGCTCTGGACCGGGACCCAACCCGGGACCTTTTCTTTGGCCTGCAGACGGGTGGTCCAGAGCTCTCATGAAGTTACACTCAAGATGGTCGCCCGCCAGAGTGACTCAGTGGTTGAGCATTAACCTGTAAACCAGGAGGTCAGGGTTCCATTCCCAGTCAGGGCACATGCCCAGGTTTTGGGCTCCATCCCCAGTAGGGGGCGTGCAGGAGGCAGCCGATCCATGATTCTCTCTCATCATTTAGGTTTCTCTCTCTCTCTTTCCTTCTCTCTTCCTCGCTTTGAAGTTCATTTTTAAAAAGTATAACAAAAATTAACGAGCTTTTCCTGGAAAAATCCTGTTGAAAGGAAGAGAAGACAAGCTATTCATTGGGAAGAAAATATTTGCATACCACATATTCAACCACGTCCTTGTATCTAGATTATATAAAGAACTCTCAAGCCTCAGTAGTAAAAAAAAAAAAAAAAATGTCCTGTCCAGCCAGCGTGGCTCAGTGGTTGAGCATCTACCCGTGAACCAGGCGGTCAGGGTTCGATTCCCGGTCGGGGCACATGCCCAGGTTGTGGGCCCGACCCCCAGTAGGGGGCATGCAGGAGGCAGCCGATCCACCATTCTCTCTCATCATTGCTGTTTCTCTCTCTCTCTCTCTCTCTCTCTCTCTCTCTCTCTCTCTCTCTCCCTTTCCCTTCCTCTCTGAAATCAATAAAAATATGTTTTAAAAATAGACAAAAGACATGGAAAGGGATGTACAGGTGGCGAGTAAGCATGTGGAATGCTGTTTCACGTCACTAGCCATTAGAGAGACGCAAGATCAAGCCAGGAGATACCATTGCACACCTGTCAGAAGGGCCACACTGAGACAGGGCGGTCACAGCCGGCGCTGACCAGGGTGTGGAAAAACCGGAGCCTGCACGCATGGCTGGTGCGAGTGTAGGATGGCACCGCTAGTCCGGAAGAGAACTTGGCAGATCCTTTCAAAACTAAAAATGGATTTATAATCGGACGGAGCATTTGAATTCTCGGGCACGAATCCCAGAGAAGTGAGGCGCTCTTAGCATGCAAGGATTCACACACAAATATTCACACAAGGTTTAGTCCTGAGACCCAACAGCTGGGACCTTCTCAGACGTCTTCCACTGGGTGATGGTGATGTTATAAGATTCTCACAGTGGACTACTGAGCAATAAAAAGGAAGAGACCACCCAGTCGGTGTGGCTCAGCCGTTGAGGGTCAACCTAGGAACCAGGAGGTCACGGTTCGATTCCCGGTTGGGGCACATGACGTGGTTGTGCGCTGGATCCCCAGTGTGGGGCGTGCAGGAGGCAGCCGATTCATGATTCTCCCTCATCATTGATGTTTCTCTCTCTCCCTCTTTCTTCTTCTCTGAAATCAATAAATACATTTTTTTTTTAAAGGAAGGAATCTTTGACACATGCAACAACTTGTATAAACCTCCAGGAAAATGTGCTGAGTTGAAAAGCCAATTCAAAAAAGGCTACACACTGTGTGATTCCAGTTATGTCATACGCGTGAAGTAATGTAATTATAGAGAGTGGATTCGTCGTGGCCAGGGGTTAGGGCTTAGGGAGGAGAAGATGGCTGTGCCTCCCTCTCTCCCTCCCTCCCTCTCTAAAATCAATCAGAGCATGCTTTCAGGTGACAATTAAAAAAGAAAAGAAGCCCTGACCGGTTTGGCTCGGTGGATAGAGCGTCAGCCTGAGGACTGAAGGGTCCCGGGTTCGATTCCTGTCAAGGGCATGGACCTTGGTTGCGGGCACATCCCCAGTGGGGGGATGTACAGGAGGCAGCTGATCGATGTTTCTCTCTCATCGGTGTTTCTAACTCTCTATCCCTCTCCCTTCCTCTCGGTAAAAAATCAATAAAATATATTTTTAAAAAAAGAAAGAAAAGAAACTTGAGAAAAAAATTTAAAAGGCTGGCACACAGGAAGAGATAACAGAAATACGCGCTGAGCAGTGAAAAATGAATGAGTGAGTGAAAAGTATGCTGCATGGTTCCAGCCCAGCTGCCCAGACGATCTCTCAGAAAGGAATTCCGACGCGAGCTGTTGGGTGTGGACCTCATGCCCTCGCTCACTTGCATTGATTACATGTGTACGAAGGGCTTTATGCTATTTTAGGCGCCCGTTTCTTTCTGCCTTCAGGATATCAGAGAAATGAATTTGGCTTAAGAATGTTTCCACTCAGCCCCAAGAGTCAGGAAACCACACCCTTTCAAAACACAACCCTTGTGCTCTCTCTCTCTCTAACACACACACATCTCAGCTGGATTGGTATGTGTGTGTGTGTGTGTGTGTGTGTGTGTGTGTGTGTTTAATGCGCCCAGCTTTCATACAGCTTTTTTTTTAAAAAATATATTTTATTTATGTTTTACAAAGAAGAATGGAGAGGGACAGAGAGTTAGAAACATCGATGAGAGAGAAACATCGATCAGCTGCCTCCTGCACACCCCCCACTGGGGATGTGCTCGCAACTAAGGTACATGCCCTTGACCAGAATCGAACCTGGGACCCTAGAGTTCACAGGCCGACCCTCTATCCACTGAGCCAAACCGCTCAGGGCTCATACAGCTTTTCATCTCCACGGAACACGCACTCGCCAATGGAAGTATTAATCACGTTTAAAATTAGAGCTTGTCACAGAAACAAAATATGTAGCTTGATAATATGGATCTTTCCACCGTGGGTATGATCCACAAAGAGCCGCATCCCACACTGACTGGCCCCATAGTGTCGGGGGACAAGAGCCCTGAAGGCTGTCGCTAGCCAGGGTCTTAGGATGCCCCTGCCCCTGCCCCGCTCACTCGTACACACCGCCCCCCACGGAACCCCACTTCCGTTGTGCCTATGAGACAACTTTTGCACCAGAAGATCTTTCCCAGATTATCCAACTCATGCTCTTTTATTTAAAAAAAACACAAACAAAAGTTTTATTGATTTGAGAGAGGAAGGGGGAGAGAGCGCGAGAGAGGAGAGAAACAGCAATGATGATGAGAGAGAATCAGAGATTGGCTGCCTCCTGCGTGCCCCACACGGGATGGAGCCCGCCCGTGGGCATGAGCCACGCCCCTCATGCTCTTTCTGATGCTCTCCCCATCTGTGTCCACCCTTCGCTGCCCAAAGAGAACATTTGTTTAGTGATGGTGAACCGGGTGGCTTTCCCTCAACTGTTCGTGTTGTCCTTTCAAAAGGAGAGGAAGCCAGGACTGGCAGGGGCAGGAGATAAAAAAAGCAGCGTGGCTCAGTGGTTGAAATTCGGCCTGTGAACCAGGAGGTTTCATTCCCGGTCAGGGCACATGCCCGGTTCTCCAGCTCGAACCCCAGCAGGGGAGGGGGTGTGTGTGCAGGAGGCAGTCCATCCAATATTCTCTCTCACCATTGATGTTTCTCTCTCTCTCTCTCCCCCTCTTTGTTCTCTCTGAAATCAATAAAAACATATTTAAAAGAAGAAAAGTCTATATTATCGATGTCCTCTCCCTCTCCTGTGATTTGTTCTTAGTTGTCCTTCTAATGTCTCTTTTGCAAATAAATGTAGATATTTTACTCCCTTGTAAAAGTTATTTGAAAGATAAAAAAAATGTATTTGCTCCTTTTTAAGTGGAGTTGCACTAACTTTTCTATATTTTGTTTGTTTTAAAAGATCATTATTATAAATGTTTTATCACAAACACTGTAAAAATAAAATCCAGACATTACACTCAGAGGGACTAGGCCATTCAGCTTCTTTTAAAGACACCCTCTCTCTCTCCCCCCCCCCATATATATGTGTAAACAAATACACAGAAATTGATCTGGAAATATACTCTCTGTGTATTTGTGCATAAAAAGATCTTCTTTATTTAACGGTATAGTGACTTTATTGGCAGAGGAAAACTCCGAACCGATTTATAGGATTTTAAACTCCCCCCTACACTGAGTTATGGCATAGGCATAAGATTAGGATTATTATTATTATTTTACAATGCTTTGATAAAGTTCTCCTACTTCTAGTATTTTCTATCTGTATTCTCTCCTGGGACATAATCGAGACCGCCTCCTGTTCTATCACAGTGTTCTTGTACTTCCCCTTCGAATTTCATACGTAAACTCCTAGCTCGGACCCGAAATAACATAAATACGTTCTTCCAAGGGAATTCTGTACATAGAGAACATAAACATGTAAGATGTGCGTGTGCACATCGTTACCCATTGGGTCACGGCAGTTTTGCTAAATGGTTCCTTCTAAGACTCACGAAGATTTTGCACACATAGTGTTTTTTTTGTTTTGTTTTGTTTTTTTCATTCTGAGCCGCAGACACCAAAAATCCCACAGGAAGTTGTCTTTGCGAGTGTTGTGGTTGTCTCGTTTCCCGTCCAGCTTTGCATGAGACGATCAGAAATAAGATAAAACTGTGGAACCGAAAGAGGTTCTCGGTTAAGCGTCACTTTAGATGAGGATCTCGAATGTGCCTGTGTTCCTTCCCAACCAGAAGTCCGGGGGATCGCTAACCACTTTCCTATCTCAGCCTTAAACTTGTGGTATAACGTCAGCGTTTTTTTTTGGTGGTTAGTGGGTAAACTCTTCGTTGCTAAAGGGGCACCTGAATCAATGCTTTTGACTTCTTAGGAAAGCATCTGCCCACAAAAAAACCCCGAAGCAGTGGAGCTGTCTTTTTAGCCTTTGACAGGCGTGTTTTACCATTATCATTATCTGTTGTTCATCCTCACCCGAGGATATTTTCCCATTGGTTTTTAGAGAGAGTGGAAGGGAAGGGGAGAGACACACAGAGAGAAACATCGATGTGAGAAAGACACATCGATT
>PVJC01035670.1:0-18112 GCA_004026665.1 Murina feae
TATTAGATAATAATAATGGCTTAAGGCAAACATTTAAAGTCGCCTTACTTTCTAAGTTACATAAAGATATTAAAAAGTATGTACACATTCTAAGTTCAAGTAAAATGACTTGATTCTACCCATGGCATTCTTATCTTTCCTAGTATGAAAATTTGAGGTTTTTTTCATTTGAGATTAAATTCTTTCTCAACCTTTGGAGCATTCTTATATCAGTCACTTGACCACACTACGGCTCATTTTTCTTATGAACAGGGTGTAGGTTCAATACTAAATAGTCACTAAGATTCTTCCAACTCTAAAATGCTGTAATTATCAAAGTTGATATTTGTATCAAGCTCTAATCAACAAGTTGTATCAACCTCATTTTTTTTTTTTTTTTTTTTGGAAAGCCCTTTACCTTTGGGTCCAACCTAATGAGACCCAGCTTAAGTCAAAACAGAATCATGCCCTAATTCCCTCAACCTTGTTCAACAGAGCGGACACGGATGCCTGTGTATGTGTGCAAGGCAAAATCTTTACATATGAACTGGATTTTGCGGAGAGAATAAGCTATTCTTTGAAAAAGAATATCTTCTCCCTCCACCTAGAATTCCCTAGATGGCCTCTATACAGAGTTAGTCTTGGTCAAACTGATCAACTGCTTCCTATCTCTTCATTATAAATAAAACAGCTGGCATATTAAAGTTTTGCTGACAAGAAGACCGTGTACATAGTCCATGACAGATAGATTTTATCCTTTTCTGACTTTTTTACTTCTAGGACTTTGGATGTGTTATCTCTAAGCTTTTGCATGTGCTCTTTCATCCTCCTGGCATATACTTCTTTCCCTATGGAACTATTATCCATCCTTTAAGACTCAGTTCAACCCTAAATGGTTTGGCTCAGTGGATAAAGCGTCGGCCTACGGACTCAAGGGTCCCAGGTTCGATTGCGGTCGAGGGCATGTACCTTGATTGTGGGCACATGCCCTGTGGGGAGAGTGCAGGAGGCAGCTGATCGATGTTTCTCTCTCATTGATGTTTCTAACTCTCTATCCCTCTCTCTTCCTCTCTATGAAAAATCAATAAAATATATATTTTTTTAAAAGACTCAGTTTAATTACCATGTCTCTCCATAAAATCTTCTAGACTAGCTACTTGTAAGATCTTTTCCCTCTTCAGAGCTAACAGCATTGATTCAGACCCCTCTATTCGTTTTTATCACATGCTTTTTTTTTTTGCTTCTGCATATGTATATCTTTTTCATCCCTGGAGTCTTTGTAGAACGTAACCTGGCATGTTACAGATGCTCACAAAACATTGACTGGTTGGATGCTACCTAAAGACTATAGAATTGCCCTAACTTTGTTTGTGTTTCCCTCAACCATCCTCAGAGTAGACAGTATTGGCCTGACTTATCTGAACAGGTTATTTCTTCTGCATTTACCTTCATATTGTTTAAATCTTCTTGGTCAGAAAAAGTGAGACTGTGAAACCCAGAAAATCAACTAGGAGCACCTTTGTTCATTATAGGTAGAAAAAACTTCCTGTATTTGACTTGGTGCCATCCGAAATAACCTAATGAAAGGAAAGACAAGCTTTGACTGGGTTGACTTCAGTAGTATGCTATGAAGTTTCCTGAACGTGAGCAATCAAATACCAAATGACCTCAAAATTCTTATGGATGATATCAATGGACATTAAGTTGGACCAACTATTATTGCAAGTAAATAACTTTGGGTGTGAAGAATGGTTGGAAATACACAAATATAGACCAACATCAATTTGCAACTTCGATGAAAAGAAAGTGAATGGCCTTTTGGGTTTATCAAAGTCCACAGCGCTGTGAATTAAGAATAAAGTATTCAAGAATTGGCAAGATATAAAGTCCATTGGCTGATGTTGCCCAGAGCCAAGGTTTTCACCTTAAAGTTTAAAGGGGGTTGTCTGTTTCACCTTGAAGAATTGAGTGATACATAATGCTAAAGAAAGGGAAGTCATGTGCAATCAGATATAGGAATTATCAGATTCAAAGGTGTCAATTAGCTAGTAATATTTGCCATGAATAATTAAATCTAGAGTTGACTGAAGCCAGACTCCAACCTTTGATGTAAAACCCAACTCACTGAATAACCTCCAGGAAAGTTCCCTTGTGTTAAATGGAAGTCTGAGTCCCAAGATTCTGGACTTGCTCTTGGAAAGAGAAAAAGTTGGCAACATTCCTGATGTCACTATCAGAGAGTCATGCTCAAATACTCAGTGATTTAGATGCTGTCTTTCATTTTTCTCAAAGTAAAGTCATAGAAATATAAAATGGCCATTATATTTTAAACAGCTTGGCATATTTTATTAAAAGCATTCATGCTGTGTTAAGACGGATTATTAAGACAGAGATAATTGAGACATGGTTCCTGACCTCAATGAGCACACATTTTTTAAAAAATCCTCACCCAAGGATATGTTTTTATTGATTTTGGAGAGAAAGAGAGAGAGAGAGAGAGAGAGAGAGAGAAAGAGAGAGAGAGAGAGAGAGAGAGAGAGAGATCAATGTGAGAGAGAAACATTGATCAGTTGCCTCTCATACATGCCCCACCAGCCACCTAACCCACAACCTGGGTATATGCCCTCACTAGGAATCAAACTTGAAACCTTGGTGTGTGGGACAATGCTCCAACCACCTGAGCCACAGGCTGGGGCAAGAAGTACACATTATATTAATAACTAGGGGCCCGGTGCACAAAATTCGTGCACGGGCGGGGGGGGTTGTCCCTCAGCCCAGCCTGCCCCCTCTCACAGTCTAGAACCCCTCAGTGGATGTCCTATGATGGCCCCAGTCTGCCAGGCGCCTTTTGTGTGTGTGTGTGTGTGTGTGTGTGTGTATGTAACCACTGGGGACCTGCCCCCAGCCACATCTGAGGCTCGGAGCAGTCTTCCTGTGTGTGTCCACCTGCTGGGGGCCTGCCCCCAGGCTTGGAGCAGGCACCCCCTCTATGTTGATCTCTCAGACTCTTGCCCTCCCCTGCATGTTGTTCTCTTTTTTTGAGCTGTGACCAGGGCTGGGTGCTGCCTGCCTCCCAAGCTTGCCTACTGCCCATCTTCCTCCAGCCACCAGAAAGCAGGGAAAACCCCGCCTCGTGGTCAGGCCAGCCTTTTCCTGTTCCCTGATCCCTGGAAGGGACCTGGGGAGCCGCCAAGCAGGCCCCCAACCCCCAAGAGCTTGCTTTCCCGCTCCCCAGTGCCCCCCAAAGGGCCTGGGCAGCCGCCAAGCAGGCCACCAACTCTTTCCCACTCACCCGTCCCCTGCTGCCTTCCTTTCCCACTCCCCAGTGACACCAAGGAGTCTGGGGAGCTGCCAAGCAGGACCCTGGCCCCTGCAGCCTTGCTTTCCTGCTCCCCGGTGCCCCGCAAAGGGCCTAGGGAGCCGCCAAGCAGGCCGCTGCCTCTTTCCCGCTCCCCGATGCCTCTCAAAGGGCCTGGGCAGCCGACAAGCAGGCTGCCTCCTCTTTCCTGCTTCCTGGTGCCCCGCAAAGGGCCTGGGCAGTTGCCAAGCAGGCTGCCGACCCCCCACCCCCGCCACCTCTTACCCGCTCCCCGATGCCCCACAAAGGGCCTGGGTAGCCGCTAAGCAGGCCCCCAGCCCCCACCACCTCTTTCCGCTCCCCGGTGCCCTGCAAAGGGCCTGGGGAGCCGCCAAGCAGGCCGCCAAACCTGCCGCCTCTTTCCCACTCATGGGTCCTGGGTCCTGCACTGTTCCACCCTGCTTTGTGCACTCGGGAGGTCCCTCAGCCCGGCCTGTGCCCTCTCACAGTCTGGGACCCCTCTGGGGATGTCCACCTGCTGGCGTGCCTGGCTGTCTCCAGGCTGGCCAAGCCCCCCAGGAATGTTCCTCATCCCATTGGGTTGTGGCCAGCGTGGGTGACAGGCTGATTGGCACTTTCAGGCTGTAAGGCTGCCCACAGCTCCCATTGACCCAATGTCCCAGCAAGGCTGGCTGGATGCAGGTTTCTAGGGTTTGTTTATCTTCTATAATTGATACACTGTTCCTTTAATGCGGCCTAACGAAGCCTCCTCTCTGCTTCACCTCTTAGAGTCTATAATGCAACAATGTTATTCTTAGACTCAGGCCAGGCCTGCTGTTTCCTTCAGCTCCTGAGGATTCTATGATTGTTATTTTGTTGCAAAAATGTGTTTTGTTGAGCCAGGATAGCGGAGCGGGCGGCAGTTTCACTTTCACTCCTGCTGCAATGGAAGCTGCCATTTACTTGGTGAGTGGTGGCCTCCCTGTTGGCTGGGCTAATTTACATACAACCGCTCTGATTGGCTGGTGGGCATGGCTTACCCGTCCCGGAGAAACAGTTAATTTCAATATTACGCTTTTATTAGTTAAGATAATTACGGTAAAACATGATGAATACAATAATCATAATGTAGAATCCATCTAATCCAATGATGCAAGGAAGAGTGAGGCTTCTTTTATTGTTTTCACAGTTTTAGCTTGTTTACATCTACATTGACTTTTAAAAGCTGTTTCATTAATTTCTATTAAAAAATTACTGAAATTTAGTTTGAGATTGTGTTGAATCTATAGGTCAGCTCAGAGTAAATTGACATCTTAACAATATTTAGTTTCACAACCTATTAACATGGTATATATAAATATATCCATTTATTTATGTCTTCTTTAAAATCTTGACAATATTTTCATTGTAAAAGTCTTGGACAGCCCTAGCTGGTTTGGCTCAGGGGTTAGAGCATCGGCCCACAGAGTGAAGGGCCTCAGGTTTGATTCCCATCAAGAGCACGTACGTCAATTGCAGGCTCCAATCTCCAGCCCTAGAGATTGGAGCATGCGGGAGGCAACTAGTTCATGTGTCTTTCTCGCATCGATATTTCTCTCTTTCTGTCTCTCCTCCTTTCCACTCTCTAAAAATCAATGGAAATAATATCTTTGGGTGAGGATTAACAACAACAAAAAAGTCTTGGACATTTACTGGTAGATTTGTTTAAGTATTTTGTGTTTGGGAGCACCACTGTATGTGAAATTTAAACTTTATTTTCTTATTTGTGGCTAATGTATAAGAATACTTTTCAAATATATTATAAATACATTTTATATGCTATATATACATATATAGTACAGATATACATTATGATTTTTTCTTGTAGTTTGTTGATATGGTAGACTATACTGAGTGATTTCCAAATATTGAGTCAGCCTTGCATAGCCGGAATAAATTCACTAGTCACGGTGCATAGTTTTTCACACATTGTTGGATTTGGTTTGATAATATTTTGTTGAATATTTTTAAAAGTTTATGAGAGATATTGGTTTGTAGGTTTTGGGGTTTTGTATTTTGTTTGTATTATATTTATCTGGTTTTGGTATCACAGTAATACAGGCCTCATAAAATGAATCAGAACGTGTTTCCTCTTCTACTTTCTGGAAACAGTACTAGTATATAAAATTGGGGTTAATTCTTCTTCACATGTTTCATAGAATTCTTCAGTGAAAATATCTAGGCCTATAGAGTATTTTCACATTATGAACTCAATTTTTAAAAAATGCTTACAGGGCTATTCTGATTTTCCATCTCATACTGGTTGTGTTTGGGTAGTTTGTGGCTTTTGAGGAACTGGTCCATTTCTTATAAGTTGTCAAGTTTATAAGGATAAAGTTGTTCATAGTATTCTCTTATCTTTTAAATGGCTGTAGGATCTCTAGTGACATCCCCTCTTTCATTCCTAATGTAGAGAATTCCTTTCCTATATATTTTTATGTTTGTCAGCCTTACGAAGGTTTATCCATTTTATTGATTTTTCAAAAGGACCACCTTTAAAAAAAAATTATCGTCCTAACCAGTTTGGCTCAGTGAACAGAGCATTGGCCCATGGACTCAAGGGTCCCAAATTTGATTTCGGTCAAGGGCATGTACCTTGGTTGCATGCACATCCCCAATGGGGAGTGTACAGGAGGCAGTTGATCAATGTTTCTCTCTCATCGATGTTTCTAACTCTATCCCTCTCTCTTCCTCTCTGTAAAAAATCAATAAAATATATATTTTTTTAAAAATTATCTTTGTTCTTGAAAGCATTACAGATGTCCCCTTTTTCCTCCCCAATTGACCCCTTCCACCCGCTCCCATCCCTTCCCCAGGCATTCACCACCTTGTTGCCTGTCCTTGGACTATGCATATAAGTTCACTTATTAATCTCTTCCTGTCTCCTGCCCCCTTCCCTCCAAAATACATCAGTCTGTTTCATGCTTCAATGTCTCTGGATTTGTGTTGCTGTTATTGACAAGTTTATTTTGTTCATTAGATTCCACATATGAGTGAGATCATGTGATACTTGTATTTCTCTCACTGGCTTATTTTGCTAGCCTAATACTCTCTAGGTCCCTCTACTAGTATACTATCTCAAAGAGTAAGAGATCTTTTTTTTTTCACTGCTGGATAGTATTTCATGATGTAAATGTACCACAGCTTTTTTTATTCACTCATCTGGTAGGCACTTGGGCTGTTTTCATTGTGATCAAAACAGCCTGGTAATAGCTCAAGAACAGGCATATGGATCAATGGAACAGAACAGAGAGCCTAGAAATCAACCCAAGCCATTATTATTAATTAATATTTTCCATGCATTTCCTCTAGATTCTGTTTTTGTTTCTCTTGTTTTTATTTTTTTGTGTATTGCTTGATGATTTTTTAGGATTTTATCCTAATTTATAGTGGTTTTGAATTCATAACTTTGTATAGTTTTATAATGGTTTTTATGGGTATTTTAATATATATGTGACAACATTTACTGGAATCAACCCTTTACCTCTTTGTGTGTAGAAATCTCAATTCTATTTAGATTTCTTTACTTTTTCCACTTTTAAATATCATTGCTTTGGACATCAAATGGTATAATTTTTGTTTCAATCATCAAATATCTAATCTAATAAAAGAGTAATATGCAACTTATCCATCTCTCCTGGATGCCTAAGCCAAGCCCACCAGCCAATCAGAGCAGCTGTATGCAAATTAACCCAGCCAAGATGGCAGCCAGCAGCCACAGAGCTAGAGTAAACAGCAGACTTCTGTTGCAACTGCCTGCCTAGGCAGGCTGAGCCTCTGCTCACGGTAACAATGTTTCAATTATAGAAGCCACGGAGCTGAAACAAACAGGAGGCTTCCTTACCTGCCTAGGCCTCGGCTCAAAGCAACAGTGTTTCAATTATAGAAGATAAATAAACCTCAGAAACTTGATTCCAGCCAGCCTCACTGGGACCTTGGGTCACTGGGAGCTGTGGGCAGCCTGAAACCCTGAAAATGGCCCTCAGTCCCTCACCCAGGCTGGCCAGGTACCCCAGTAGAGACTGGAACCCTGAAGAAACTGTGGGAAGCCTGAAAATGGCCCTCAGCTCCTCACTCAGGCTGCCCAGGCACCCCAGTAGGGACCCAAAACCTGAAGGGGATGTGGGCAGTCTGAAAACGGCCCTCAGATCCTCACCCAGGGTGTCCAGGCACCCCAGTAGGGACCTGAACCCTGAAGGGATTGTGGGAAGCCTGAAAATGGCCCTCAGCTCATCACCCAGGCTTGCCACACCCCAGTGGGGTGAGGGTCCACACTGCGGGGCTTGGCCAGCCTGCAAACAGCCATCAGCCCCTCACCCAGGCTGGCCAGGCACTCCAGTAGGTGGACATCCCCTAAGGGGTCCCAGATTGCAAGAGGGCACAGGCTGGGCTGAGGGACCCCCCGAATGCACAAATTTTTGTGCACCAGGCCCCTAGTTTTTTATAACACTCATGAAGAAGCTTGACTGGTGTGACTCAGTGGCTGTGCATTAACCTATGAACCAGGAGGTTAGGGTTTGATTCCAGGTCAGGTCACATGCAGGGCTTGATCCCCAGTGTGGGACATGCAGGAGGCACTCAATCAATGATTCTTTCATCATTAATTTTTCTCTCTCTCTCCCACTCCCTTACTCTCTGAAATCAATAAAACTATATTAAAAAAAAAAACCTCATGAGGAAAAGGATCATCTATCATATCTATAATAATAAAAGCATAATATGCTAATTAGACCAGACAGCCAGACAACCTTCCAGACGTCATTCCAGATGAAGCTGCTGTGTCAGGGGCCCAGGGAGAGGCAGTGAGGGGTGATCAGCAGGCAGGTGAACAGTTACGGGAGATCAAGCAGGCAGGTAGAGTGGTTAGGGCGATCAGGCAGGCAGGCAAGTAGTTAGGTGTGATTAGGCAGGCAGGCAAGTGGTTAGGGGTGATCAGTCAGGAAGGCAGGTGAGTGGTTAGGATCCAGCAGTCCCAGATTAAGAGAGGGATGTCTGAGGGGTCCCAGATTGCTAGAGGGTTCAGGCCAAGCTGAACAACTCACCCTCCACCCCCCACCGCACAAATTTTGTGCACTGGGCCTCTAGTGTATATATATTTCTGGTCTGTTCATTTTTATTTCTTCCTTCCTGATACTCCAAAATTCCTTCTTTTGTCATTTCCTTCCTGTTTGAGAGAATTCCTTTAACCAATCTTTAAAAGTATATCTGTGAGTAACAAATTTTTTCAGTTTTTCTTTGTCTGAGAATATTTTTATTTTCCCTTTATTTATGAGTGTTAGCTTCACTAGACTAGAATTCATGTTGTCAGTTGTCTTCCTTCAGCACTTCAAAAACAATCTAATTCTTGCTTCCATTGTTTCATTCTGCTCTCATTTTAATTGGTGGGCCCCTTTACAAAATGCATTGTTTCTCTATGGCTACTTTCAAGATCTTTTTTCTATATCTTTAGTTTGCAAAGTTAAATTATTTGTATCTTTGTATGGGTTTTTTGTTTGTTTGTTTGTTTGTTTGTTTGTTTTGTTATATTTGGGATTTGCTCAGCTTCTTGGATCTGTAGATTTGTATCTTTGACCAAATTCAGGGAGTTTTTTCAAATACATTATTTCTTCAAATACTCTTTCAGATCCCCCACCCTATTGACTTAGCCTCAACTTCTGGGGCTCAGATGATAAAAATGCTGGATCTTTCAATATTTCCACCAGGTCTCTGAAGTGATTTTTATTTATTTTGTTCTAGTCCCTCTGTTGTTCAGATGGAATGAATTCTGTTCTCAGGTTCACTGATCCTATTCTCTGTCATCTCCACTCCATTTTTAAGCCCATCCAGCAAGTTTTTTAAATGTCTGTTATTTTTATTTCTATCATTTTCATTTGGCTCTTTTTTTATTACTTCTATTTTTTTATTGAGATTTCCTATTTTTTCATTTTCATTTGTTTCAAGAGAATTTGTAATTGATTACTGAAAACTTTTTATGTTGGGTGCTTTAAAATCTGATTTAGCTCAGTATTCGTGTCAGTTAATCATTGTTTCTCATTCAAATTGTGATGTTCTTGGTTCTTTTTTTATTTTTTTTATTACATAAAGCTTTACAAAGATTAGTACATATATCTCTTTTCCCTCTGCCCTTTCCCCAGCCTCCCCTATCCCCCAGTGTTTTGTGTCCATTGGTTATGCTTAAATGCATACACAAAAGTCCCATGGCTGATCTGTTACCCCCCCCCCAACATCCCTGTCCTTGTTGCTGTAATTTGACAGTCTGTTTGATGCCTTTGTATCTATTTTTGTTCACCAGTTTATAATGATTATTATTATCCATAGATGAGTGAGGACATGTGGTATTTTTCTTTCATTGACTGGCTTATTTCACTTAGCATTATGTTCTCCAGTTCCATCCATACTGCTGCAAATGCTAAGAACTCCTTCCTTTCTACAGCAGCATAGTATTCCATTGTGTAGATGTACCACAGTTTTCTAATTCATTCATCTGCTGATGGGCACTTGGGCTGTTTCCAAATCTTAGCTATGGTAAATTGTGCTGCTATGAACATAGGGATGCATATGTCCTTTCTGATCAGTGTTACTGGTTTCTTAGGATATATTCCCAGAAGTGGGATCACAGGGTCAAAAGGGAGATCCATTTTTAATTTTTTGAGGAAATGTTGTTGTTTCTTGATATGTTAGGAGATTTTCAGTTTTATTCTGCACATTTTGTTCATTTATTAGGAAACTCTGGGTCCTATGTAAACCTCTTTTTAGCAGTCAGTCACCTTACTAGGATTAGAGTGTAGATTTTGGCCTACTTGCCTGGTTCCAATGGCAGTTTAATTTTTAGAGCTATTGTAATGTTATTTTGATCTGCTGTTTATGTGATGTCTCTGGTGCTACCTGGGAGGCAGAAGAGGTTTCCCTATGGGAAACCACCAGGTGTCTCCTGGTGAGGGAGGGCCAGGGCAGGATCTCCCTGTTGCTGACTTGGTATCCTAGATGCGGGAGGAGACTTCTGAGCCCCTGGAGACAAAGAAGCCTTTGGAACCAGGCCTCCTGCTGCGGTGGGTGCTCTCCTGCGAGCTCCACATGCCTGCCTCATATCTCTTGGCAAAAGTGGAGAATATCAGGGAGGGCAGGAAAAAGGGACATCATTTGAGTTTATAATATTAAGTCAATTTGTATTTCTGGAATAAACCTTACTTGATCATATCTCATCCTTTTTATATTGTTACACTTGATTTGCTAATTTTTTTGCTAAGGATTTTGCATCAATGTTCCTAAGGAATATTGATCTGTAACTATTTTGTAATGTCTTTCTCAGGTTTGGGTGTTAGAATTATGTTAGCCTCATAAAATGAATGCAGCTGTGTTTTCTCCTTTCTTTCCTGATAAAGATTATGTGATAATGGTTTTATATCTAACTTAAGGATTTGATAGAATTCACCAGTGAAACGCTCTGGACCTGGTGTTTTATTTGTGGGAGAGTTTTTTATAATATAATTAATTTCTCTACTAGATATAGAGCTGTTGAGATTTTCTGTTTCACCTGCTATCAGTTTAGGTAAGTTGTATTTTTCAAGAAATTTGTCTGTTTCATCTGGTCTGTTAAATATGCTTACTGCTTTTTGACATTAAGTTGTTTAAAATATTATATTATTCTTTGAATGCCTGTAAATTCTGTAATAAAAGCATCTATTTAACTCCTGATGTGGTGGTTTGTGTTTTCTTTTTCCCTTCATCTTTCTAGCTAGAGGTTAGTCAATTTTGTTGATAATTTCAAAGAACCAACTTTTTGATTGGTTAATTTTCCTTATTGTCTATCAGTTTGCATCTTATTGATCCTCTCTTATCTTTATTATTTTTCCCTTTTTCTTATTTGGGTTTTATTGCTCTTATTCTAGCTTGTTATGAATTTGCAATCTTTGGTCATTAATGTAAGCATTTAAAATTTTATCCTTCCTTCAAAATGCTATTATAGCTTTATCCCACAAATTCTGACATATTATGTATTCTTTACCATATTGCTCAAAATACGTCCTAATTCCCCCTGTGATTTCTTCTTTGACTCATGAATTATTTAGAAGTATGTTGTGAAAGTTCTAAATATTCAAGGTTTCTTAGATATTGTATTATTATTAATTTTTAATTTAATTCTTCTATAGTCAGAAAACATATGCTGTGTTTTAAAACATTCTTTTTAAATTTATTGAGACTTGTTTTATGACACAGTTATTTTTACGATTTATCATGAGACCTTAAAAAGTATGTATTCTGGTCATGGTATAGTATCCTATAAATATAAATCAGTCAAGGTGGTTGATAGTATTGTTCAGAATTTTCACATCTAGTTTTTATATTAATTCTTATGATGGAGTATCAAAATCTAGTATTATAATTGTGCATTTGCTTTCTTCCTTTAACTTTGCCAATTTTTCCTCATGTATTTTGAAGCTTTGAAGTAGGAAACAGCAAGATACAGTCAGGAAGCCCACATTCAAACAGAGTATGGCTGGGCATGAAGTAATGTTGGAGATATTAATTTTCATCTATATTAAATACTGATTGCATGGTAGTAATAACAGCATTATCATGCTGTTCCAAGCTCAGGCTGTAATACTTTATTACAATAAAAATAGTTTTATCAGAAGAATTTGTAGGCACTTTCCGAACAAAATAGCATTAGGTCTTTTAAATGAGATCCTTTATAGAAAATTATCTTAAAATGTATAAACACAAGTAGGGGTTATCATAATCATCATCATTATAAAATCATAGAGTCCTCTTCTACCCAATTCCATGCTAGAGAAAATTGTATTCTATAAAGACAAATATTCCTAAAGTTTATTAGAGCTGTTTGTAAAACTCTTTAAATGGTCATTATAGTGTTGGTCAAGGGGGAGCTTTTTTCTATGGAAAAAAGGAGGAGAACAAAATAAAAATATGCTTAAAATTTCAAAAGGTACAGTATATGAAATGTAATATGATAAAAATAAACATATGTAAGCATATGGAAAGCTGACTGGGATATATTATTAAATGAAAAAGGAAAGTTGTAGAATAATAATGTAATGTACATGTGGTTTTTAAAAAGCTCACAAGTCTCTATGTGCATGTGCATATATGTATATTTGTGTGGGCCTAGATCAAGAATGAAATGAACTATTGACAACTCTGAGGAGGGGTATTCAGGAGAGAGAAATGGTGAAGGGGCTGGAGAGGACAGGAGAGGGACATGTTCCCTTTTTGCTTCCTATAGTTTTATATAACTTGTATTTTCTTTTACTGCCAATTTACATTGTTAAATAATTATTATTTTTAAAAGCTTAGGCCAAAAAAAATTTTTAATGGAATATATGCAAAAAAAAAAAAATAGTTAGAATTTCTAGTACACAGAGCAGACCTAGAAGTAAGATAAAGAGGATCAACTCAGTGAATTTACCACCAAATACAAAGCTGGCTAAGGATACTGGAATATTTTTTTCATAAGTGCATGAAAATAATCTATTCTGAGCTTAGTAATAATTATACATTATAATCTATTTGTTTTATTGGATTTTTAACCAAACTTTTTAAAAAATAAGCAAATAGAGCTATCTCTTGAGCATTGTGTCACAATAGTAGCTTTCTTTGGCATTGTCCTTTATTAGATTAATTACATTAAATTGGCTCTTAGGGGATCACAAATTCTACAGAAGCCTAAAGGAAGAAGACATATAGGGCTCCCTAGCCACAGCAATATTGAATCAGGACTCAGTTTGATGAGGGGGTCAGTGAGACACAGAAGTATTTGCCTGTAGTCAGTAGCATCTTGAAACAAATCTATTTTGTCACAACAACATATGTCAGCCTGCTCAAGTCTGGTCATATAACAGAAAGTGGTATTGGGTAGCAGACACTTAACAGTGGCTAACCTGAAAGCCTTTACCACCCTTCTTTTTTGCTAGTAGAACCTTCCAAATGAAGCTGAAAATCTAGATACTCCATTTCTGAGCCTCCTTCACGTTAGGGGTAATCGTGAGACCCAATTCTGTTCAATGGAATTTGAGAGGGAAGTTTCCTGGGATAAAGAGAGAAATGAGTGAGATAAATCTCTTTCTCTCTCTCTTCCTGCTTTTGGACATTATTGATTTTTGCTGCTGCTGCAGCCACCTTGTAACCCTGAAGGAACACATGTCGTTGATACACTGAGGATGGCAGAGGAGAAAGAAGGGAAGAATCTGGGCCCATCAGACAGCTTGGAACCTCACACTGGAACCACTTACTTCTGTACTTCAGTCTTCTTTGCCTCTGTATATGGAAGGGTTGAGCAGCAATTGTGGGCAAAGAGGAGGGGTCAGGCTTGTCTACATCTCTGGCATAGCGAAGAGAATGGCCACAGTGTCACAGCAGTGGTAGTAGGCATGTAAATAAGGAAAGCTTATGAGTCAGCCACCACGGCCTGTGCACAATTTCTCACTGATAGCATAAAGACCACACATCCTCCATGCTTCCGCCATGAACCCACTTTCAGAGACTTCCTCCTCTAGGGCCCTGGAGACTTCACTTCTGTGCCTCCTTGTTACTCCATCTGAGGACTCTTAACTCCTGGGCAGTAAAAACAAGATAACAATGAAATAGCTAACATTTACAGAGCACTTATTCTATTCGAGGAACTATTTTAAGTGCTTTTATGTATTAACTCACAATAATTCTATAAAGAAGATGCTATAATTTCCCCCATTTCACAAGTGAGCAAATGAAGGTGATAAGTAACTTTCCCAGAATCCCATATCTAATAGGTAATGGATCTGGGCTACAATCCCTGGAAGTTTGACTCCAAAGTCTGTGTGCCCCCACCCGTACACAAAACTGCCTCTTACAAGTAATCTTTCTTTGGAGGCTAAGGGACCAGTCAGAGGAGAGAAATTAACCTAAGTGACAGATGTGCAGGAAAAGAGAGAGGCCACAAGTGTAAGAAAGAACACTGAAAAAATGATTAACACTATGAGAGACTGTCCTTGCATCCCACATCATTCCAAGTTCAATCCCTCTGTATCTTCAACTTATTCTGCAAAAGCAAAGAAGGCATCACCAAATATCTCCCTTGCTAGCCTGCCAAGGCAACCAACCTCTTTGCTAAAGCTCCTATTTTTACTCTATCCATCCCTTTATTACTTTTTGTTGGTTTAATAACATATTTACCACCTGATGGACTTGTGCTTTAGGTTGTGTCTCACTTGTCATTGTTTTGGAGACAACAGGCTGTATTATTCTTTTGCAACATATGACAAAGACTCAGTTACAGCTTTCTTAGACAGAATGGAGCCACAGGGATGGGAAGATGTACAAGAAAACTGTCCCTTTTTCCTAGTGTTTCTTTCACATAAGGGTTCCCACAGTCAACATAAGACATTACATCTTTTCAGTGATACCCACGCACAGCCGCTTTTCCCAATGAGGATGCTGAAACACCAGTGAGACTATCTCAGAAGTGGTTTCACTAAAAATTTCCCTATGATAGTAAGTCTCAACCTGGGTGCAGTTAGAATCATCTGGGAAACTGTAAAAAAAAAAAAAAAAAAAAAAAAAAAAGCCATGCTGTGCCCCACCCAGATCATTACAACCAAAATCTTTGGTGGTGGAACCTGACAGTATTGTATTAACCTCCCCAAGTTACTCCAAAGTGATTGAACCACTTCCCTAAAATTAGTTATGATCTCATTGCTAAAACATAATTTTCAATGTGATTCCTATAACAATCTCAATGTCTTTTTTTGCAGAAATAGAAAACCCGATCCTAAAATCATATGGAATTGCAAGGAACCCTGAGTAGGCAAAACAATTGTGAAAAAGAAGAACAGAGTTAGAAGACTCATACTTGCTGATTCTAAAACTTATAAAGCTATAGTAACCAAAAAAATGTGAGACTGGCGCGCGTGCGTACACACATACACACACACACACACACACAAATGGAATTAAACAGAGTCCCAGAAATAGACCCATACATTTGTATTTAGGTGATTTTTTACAAGACTGCCAAGGCCATTTAATGAAGTAAGAACAGTCTTTTAAACAAATGGCCCTGGAGTAATTGGTTATCCACATGTAGAAGAATAAAATTGGACCCTTAACTCATATCTTATACAAAAATTAACTCAAAATGGATTAGAGACCAAAAGAGCTAAAACTATAAAACTTAGAAGAAAACATAGGAGTAACTCTTCATGACCTTGGATTTAACAATTTTTTTTAGATATGACATCAAGAGGACAAGCAACAACAGAAAAAAATAAATAAACTGTCCCAAGCTGGTTTGGCTCAGTGGGTAGGGGGTCGGCCTATTTACTGAAGGGTCCCTGGTTTGATTTCTGTCAAGAGCACATGCGTGAGTCACAGGCTCCATCCCCAGTAGGGGGTGTGCAGAAGGCAGTCAATCAATGATTCTCTGTCATCATTGATGCTTCTCTCTCTCTCTCTCTCTCTCTCCCTTCCTCTCTGAAATCAATAAAAATATTTTTAAAAATAAATAAACACAGAGACAGAGCAGCCTTGAACAGACTATCATCCTACAGCTGGAAGGCTGGGGATGGTTGGGGGGGAGTTGGGAGATCAACTGAAGGACTTGCATGCATGCATAGGAGCATAATCAGTGGACACGGGAAACTGGGGGTTGGGGGGGGGAAGGGCAAGGGGAAAAAATGGAGATCTATCTATCATCTGTTGTAATACTTATCTATCACTTGTTGTAATACTTTAAGCAATGAAATAAAAAAAATAAATAAATAAAAATAAATAAACAAACTGGACTTTATCAAGAGAGTGAAAAGACATCCACATAATGAGAGAAAATATTCTGACCACATAGCTGATAAAGATTTATTTAATATCCAGAATATATAAAGAATTCATACAACATCAAAAAGAAAACCCAATTTAAAAATGGGCAGGAGAAACCAAGATGGCAGCATACATCAACACCAGAATTGCAGCCGTGCACAACCATTTCAAAATCACAATGAAAAGAAAAAAAAGGACAGTACCTAGACCCACAGGAAGGCTGGCTGAGTGGAAATTCTACAACTAGAAAGAGACTGAGATGCAGAGGAGGTGCGGAAATAAAGTGCAGAGGTACGAAGGCATGTGTGAAGGGGCTCGCCGAAAGGGCTGGCAGCATTTCATACCGGAAGGAGGCACAAGCTCCTGATGGCTCTGAACTCCAGTTCCAGGCAAGTTTCTGGGGACTCAGAACCATACAGAGAGGAGCTGGACTGTCTGGCACCATTGGGCACTGTCTGGCACCGGGAGAAACTCCAGAGCAGCTTGAGACCCGGCACCTCTTAGGGCAGGGCTGAGAAGCAGCCATAGCTGTTTGCTCTGCCCTGTAGACTCCCTGAGACCCCGCCCCACCCAAGCTGTGCCACAGAGGCTTTTGCATATAAAAGGATGAGTAGCCTCAGGCAAAGGCTAAAATAGCAACTCCTTGGAGATACAAGAGCCAGGTACCCAGTAGTCAGAGTGGTACCATCCTAAATACAACTCCTAAGATTCATAAGGGACACACTTGGGGCAGATGCAGTGAGCACCAAAGCCCCACTGAAACAACTCTTGCTCCATAAGGGTGTCTCCTGTACAGAAGTTCTCCCACGGTAGACACAGCTGGTTCGCATAACCAAGTGGCTTAGAGGTCATTTTCTCTCAGTGATTGCCTAACACAGAAAGCCACTCTATCAACCCAGGGAAGCAGCCAAAATGCAGAGACAAAGAAACAGATCACAAATGACAGAAAAGGAGGAAAGCAAATGACAGGATATAGAGTTCAAAACCACGGTTATAAGATTTTTCAAAAATTTTCTAGAAACCGCTGATAAACTTAGTGTGACCTTCAATAAATCTAAGCATACACTGACTAAAATAAAAAATATTATACAGAGATCCAACAACAGACTACAGGAACGCAAGAATCAAGTCAAAGAATTGAAATACGAAGAAACAAAGAACATCCAGATGGATAAGCAAAAAGAAAAAAGAATCCAAAAATATGAAGACAATGTAAGGAGCCTCTGGGACAACTTCAAGCGTACCAACATCAGAATTATAGGGGTGCCAGAAGAAGAGAGAGAGCAAGATATTGAAAACATATTTGAAGAAATAATGACAGAAAACTTTCCCTACCTGGTAAAAGAAGTGGACTTCCAAGTCCAGGAAGCACAGAGAATCCCAAACAAAAGGAATCCAAAGAGGACCACACCAAGACACATCATAATTAAAATGCCAAGAGCAAAAGACAAGAAGAGAATTTCAAAAGCTACAAAAAAAAACCAGCCAGTTACCTACAAGTAGACACCCATACGACTGTCAGCTGATTTCTCAACAGAAACTTTGCAGGCCAGAAGGGGGTGGCAAGAAGTATTTAAAGTGATGAATAGCAAGAACCTACAACCAAGATTACTTTACCCAGCAAAGCTATCATTCAGAATTGAAGGTCAGACAAAGACCTTCACAGACCAAAAAAAAGCTAAAGGAGTTCATCACCACCCACCCATTATTATATGAAATGCTGAAAGGTATCCTTTGAGAACAGCAAAAAGAAGAAAAAGTAAAGATAAAAATTATGAACAACAAATACATATCTATCAACAAGTGAATCTAAAAATCAAGTGAATAAAAAAATCTGATGAACAGAATAAGCTAATGAATACAATAGAATCAGAGGCATAGAAAGGGAGTGGACTGACAATTTTAAGGAGGAAAAGCATGTTGGGGGTGCGGGAAGAGACTGGACAATAATTGTACACCTATGGAGGAGGACAGTGGGGGGGTAAAGGC
>PVJC01035671.1:0-18110 GCA_004026665.1 Murina feae
TGAAGAGGTAAGTTTTAGTTTATCTAACAAGTTCTCTTTTGTAGCACATACAACCTGATGCTGTCAAATAAATGCAACAAATCTGTGTTTCCCTGTGAATACCAAGCGTTTTCTAAAGGACCTATTCTGTTTCAGGACTGGGTACTGGGGAAGGCACAACTCTTATCTGCAAAGCTAAAAATATCTATCTCTCTTTACCTCAGATGTTATATGTCTTTGTTTCTTTTTTTAAAAAAAATATTTCTTTTATTGATTTCAGAGAGGAAGGGAGAGGGAGGGAGAGATGGAAACATCAGTGATAAGAGAGAATCACTGATTGGCTGCCTCCTGCACGCCCCACACTGGGGATCGAGCCTGCAGCCTGGGCATGTGCCCTGATCAAGAATTGAACTGGGACTTTCTGTTTCGTAGGTCAATGCTCAGTCACTGAGCCATGTCACCCGGGCTGTTGTTATATATCTTTGTATACATATATATCGATTCAGCTTCATCGTGAGCACTTATAATGTCCCTGACACTGTGTTGATGATATTTCATTTAATTCTCCCAGAAACTTTATGAGCTGGACAACCCCTTTCTATAGATGAAGAAACCGAGTCTTACAGAGGTTATAGATGCTGCTGAAGCTAGTAACAGAGGTGAGTCCCTAAGCCCAGTCCTTTGATTTGAGCCATATTACAAGCCTGACATGCTGGGAGGTGCAATGTGGAGATAAGTTCATTTGTCAGAGGAATCAGGGTTAAGCGGGTTCCATGGTTCTACAGGGCGGGGAAAAGTAGAGTTTTAGTTGTTTGTTTGAAAAATAATACAATAATTAATTATTAATAATGCAAAAATAAACTGTGTTTCTTGTACTCGCCACTGTAAACATATATTGACACCCCTATATAACTCCGTGGACTTGGGTGTGATTATGTACATTTATGAGCAAAATGTGCCAGTTCACAAATACCTTTTCCTTTTTGCTGGATGGATCTCTGGGGACATACAATATTTGACGAATTTGAAGGAAATATTTAGCAGAGGAAAAAAGATGGTAATATCCAATCTTGCTTAATACACTGCTTACCTGTGCTCTCAGTAAGGGCTCTGCTTGAGCTGGCCCCTATCGACTCTATTCTCCCGTGAAAATCCATATGGTACTGCTTGCATTTCCCTTGGAATATCAGGTTATTTCATGCCTCTGGACCTTTGCACGTTCAAGTCACTCTATTTGAAATGTCCCCACTTTTCTTCCTTTTTAATTCTTACTCTTCAGGCATGCCTTCTCTGAAGTCTACCCTGACTTGGTGGTGGGGGAGGGTAGTCAGTGCTTTTCTGAATTTCACTGTCCTGCGCTTCCTTCTATAGCTCCTCTTGCCTGTATTATAATTGTTTACTTGTGTGTGTCCTCCCTAGACTCTAAGCCAGTGATTCTCAACCTGTGGGTCTCAACCCCTTTGGTGGTCCAACGTCCCTTTCACAGGGGTCACCTAAGACCATCCTGCATATCAGATATTTACATTATGATTCATAACTGTAGCAACATTACAGTTATGAAGTAGCAACAAAAATAATTTTATGGTTGGGTCGCACAATGTATTTAAAGGGCCAGAAGGTTGAGAACCACTGCTTCTAAACTCTTTGAAGGGACCTTGTCAGATTCATGTTTCTGTGCCTGGTGCCTGGCACAGAGTGAATGCTCAAGAAATATTTGTAAAATGAACAGAATGCTCCCCTCAGGACTTTGGAGGAAAGGAGTACCCAGAAGAGTCAATGATTTGACTCATGTACATAAAACCAAGGGAGGAATGTTAGGGCGGTGCAAGACTACAGACCAGCCAATAGGGATGCAGAGGAAAAGCCCTGCCCAGGACCTTCCCTCGACCAATCAACAGGGGCCACACACGTTACCCCACCCCACTAATTCCGGCCCTATAAATCTGTTGTTTCCCTTGGAGCGCACTTTTCTCCCCGCCATGCTGCTGTGTTGGAGGGCGAGCGTGGGATGAAGTCCGAGTTAACTCGAATAATAAAGGCCCTCATGTTTTTGCATCAGAAAAAAAAAAAAAGAAATATTAGTTCAGTGAAGGACTAATGAGCCCAGAGCCAGGGTGCAGAAGAACTGGGTTCTAGTCTCAGCTCTGCTGACAACTATGTGTCCAAGAGCAAGTTACTTCCTTCTCTGGGCTTCAGCTTCCCTACCCATAATAAGAGGAGGCCAGATTAAATGACCACTAAAGGTCATTCTGGCTTGAGCCTTTTATGATGTTAAGAGGGAAAGTATTAAAGTGGGACTTTATTAACCATGTGACATTATTCTGACAAGCAAGTGTCCTCATTTTCTTTTAATGTATTTTTATTGATTTTAGAGAGGAATGGAGAGGAGAGAGAGAGAAAGACATCCATGATGAGAAGGAGTCATTGTTTGGCTGCCTCCTGCATGCCCCCCACTGGGGATTGAGCACGCAACCTGGGCATGTGTCCTTGACTGGAATTGAACCTGGGACCCTGCAAGCTGACACTTTATCCACTGAGCCAAACCAGCTAGGGCTCTCCTTATTTTGAAACATATTAAATTGTGTCAGGTTTAATTTGTAACAATACTGTTCACCCAGCAAAATAATTAGTTATAAGTTCTGATACCCTGAGGTGGTCGAGGTTTGATTTCTGGTTGGGACTCATGGCCAGGTGGCAAGCTCTATTCCCCAAGTGGAGCGTGCAGAAGGCAGCCAATCAATAATTCTCTCTCATCACTGATGTTTCTATTTCTCTCTCCCTCTCTCTTCCTCTCAGAAATCAATAAAAATATATATTTTTTAAAAGTTCTGAGTTCTGATCTCTCCTGTAAAGTTCAAGGTCAAAGCTGTACAACCATTTCTACATGGTTTTTAGACTCAATTAACATTTTTCAAATGGATTAATAAATGAATCAATCTATTTGTAAGGCTGAGAATCTTACGGTGTAGGCAAAAAGCATGACCATGCAACCGTTCAGCCATTTAACACATGTTTTGGTGATGTATTTTGTGCCAGATACCAGAACACAGTGGTGGGGTGAGGAAGACAGGCATTTCTCAAATTGTACACAAATCACTCAATCACTTACAAACTATGAAGTATAAACTGCAAAAGTACTATGACTTATATTTGCCGTACATTCTTAGGTTATAAAGGGCTTTTCACACACGTGGCCTAATGGGAAACCATGTAGTGTAGGGATTAAAAGTGCATTCAATCCACAGCAACTTTAGGCAGAAAGAACCTCCTGGGACCCTCGGGAGTGTAGGTGAAGTGTAGGTGAAGTGGTCAACTGAGACTTCTTGGCCTAACACAGATCTTGGGAGAGACCGGAAGACCATAGACATTAAGCCCACCTGCTGGGGCTCATGAGGGGAGATAGCTGACTCATCAGACTTGAGTAGCAGGAGATGACAGAGCCAGCTCAGGCTGGTTTAGTTAAATGTGTGTTAATGTGGGGTTTTCATGGACAAAGTTAAGGAAATAGCCCTTGGTATTGGGTGGAGGTGGAGGAAAAATAGCCATTCAGCTGCAGGAAGGAGATGAAATAAAGGCTACCCCCAAGGCCTCTTCCATCTCAAGCTGCCAAATTGCCTTGAAACTCTGGGACCATAGTGGGCCCAGGAAGTTGGAGTCAGCAATTCTGAGGCATAAAATCAGAAAGGCACTGAATGTTTGGATGGAGTGCCAGATCCCAAAAAGAATGCCTCTTTGTCTACATGCCATCTTTGCCAGAGCAAAACAAATTTATCAGCATCTCCTTGTAACTGCAAGGGAGAGTCTAAAAAGTTTAAGCAATAAAAAGGGATAAATGGAAATTGATTGTTCAATATAAGCATTACTAATTCAAGAAATATGAAATGGTATTACTAATCTCTTTACTTGGTGAGCTGATTTTATTTTTCTTAACATAAATATGTATAAGGGCTCAGTCCCCTTAGCAACATTTTTTCCATCTACTTTCTTTTTTTAAAAAATATATTTTATTGATTTTTTACAGAGAGGAAGGGAGAAGGATACAGAGTTAGAAATATGGGTGAGAGAGAAACATCGATCAGCTGCCTCCTGCACACCTCCCACTGGGGATATGCCTGCAACCAAGGTACATGCCCTTGACCCCTTTGACTGGGATCTAACCTGGGACCCTTCAGTCCACAGGCCAATGCTCTATCCACTGAGCCAAACCGGTTAGGGCTCTACTTTCAACTACACATTCCCATGGTGGTTTTCAGGACTTAACTCTCATAGAGGAGGTTAGGGTGGAGCATTAATGTATAGTTGAGCCACACCACATGCCAGTACACAGATGGTGGGATTTAGGTATCATATAGAGAGGGGTATTTCAGGAATATCCGCTTATATTCCCTTACTGTTCCCATAAGTCATACTCAGCCTTAACTGCATCTTGTTATCTGTAAGATAATTTCTATATATTGTGGGGTTTTTTTTTGTCTTAACCCCATAGATGAATGAAAAAAATCATGGGTGGAGTCTGAACATAGGCCAGATTATGGTAGGCTTCAGCTCACTTCAGGAAAATTTTATGTAGACAAAAAAAAAAAAGGTAAATACTGGAATTCAGGAATGTACTAATCAACTGAAAAAATTCTGACTTAAAAAAACAACAACATTTTATTGACTTTTTACAGAGAGGAAGGGAGAGAGATAGAGAGTTAGAAACATCGATCAGTTGCCTCCTACATCCCCCCTACTGTGGATGTGCCCGCAACCAAGGTACATGTCCTTGACCGGAATCGAACCTGGTACCCTTCAGTCCGCAGGCCGACGCTCTATCTACTAAGCCAAACTGGTCAGGGCAAATTCTGACTTTTATACAATTGTTTTTATCCATGATTACATACATGATTACCAAATCATCTCTCTCTCTTTTTTAAAAAATACATTTTTATTGACATCAGAAAAAAAGGGAGAGGGAGAGAGAGAAATAGAAACGTCAATGATGAAAGAATCATTGACCGGCTCTCTCCTGCACACCCCACACTGGGATCGAGCCTGAAATCTAGGCATATACCCTGACTGGGAATTGAACCCTGACCTCCTGGTTTATAGGTTGACGCCCAGCCACTGAGCCATGCTGGCCAGGCCATCTCTCTCTCTTTTTTTTTTTTTAATTAAAAAAAGTAGTAAATGAAGAATGAACTCCACAAAAACACTAATGCCCACTTACTGACACAGGTATTTAAAACTAAGCCATTAGATGCATTATGCTCCTGAATCTTTCTATAACAACCTCATGAGTTGGTTACTATTATGTTCTCAGTTTTGCAGAGATGCCTCAGAGCGGTGAGGTAATTTGCCCAAAGATATATACACAACTGGCAAGAAGCAGACTTGGGATCTGATTATAGGTCTAACTCAGGACTATGTTCCTTACTGCTGGACTATATTGCTTTCCCCATCCCTAGAATTTTTTATATAACACTGAACTTGAAACAGGAAAAAACACTGTGTAACCTCTAAATGCTGCTCTCCCCTGGAGCAGCTCGGTACAACGGAGAGTGGAGCGGACAGACCCAGGGCTAACTCCATGCCTTGTTGCATCATTTGGACAAATCCTTTCCCTCCTCTGAGCCTTGATGGATATAGTAATCATCACCTGCCATGCTCATGGGGCCAGGCTGCTGTAAGAGTCAAATGATATTAAGGGGGAAGGGAGAGCCCTGAGGGCCAGGTCTGCACGCAAGGTTTTTGGTGCGTTTGTTTGTTTGTTTGTTTTTTGTCTGAGAAAACTTTTGTCCTATAAATAGAATTCATTGACCATCCTCTGGAGTGATTTCCCATCTTCTCTCTCCTGGCTACTGTTATGAATCTCATTTTCATATTTATCAAAGGGGAGAATTACGAACTAGCTTAAGCATTTCAAATCTCATTTAAATCCACTCTGGAAAATTGTTTCCAGAGGAGAGGGAATTGGAGATTAAGAGACCCATGAGACGCCTGCTTCTTAGCGGTTATGAAGGCTGACTGCACAGGCACCCAACTCCTCGCCTTGATTTCTTGGCTGTTGCTCCTCACATCTCACCCCCCTTAGGTTCTTTAGGTTGCCCCTGGTTGTCTAGAAGGTCTCTTGGGAACAGATGAGGCTCAGAGGGAGTAGGAACATTGGGCTACATAGCAAGAGTTGATAGAGCAAAGGTTCAAAGCTTGGTCTTCTGCCTATGTGCTCCGTGCTCTTTCCCTCGTGCCCATTCCTTCCTCCAGAGGAGTCTTCTCTGGCTGCTCTAGCCTCATCAGAGGTCTTTGGGGGAAGTAAGCACATTCTTTAAAATGCAGAGAGCTCCTAATGCAACATCAGACATGAAAGTGCTTAGCCAGGCTCTGATATGCAATAAATGCTCAAGAGACATCTGAGTCAGGACTTGTGATCCTTCTGTGCAATTCAACACATTTTCACCGAGCATTTCTTCCCTGCCTGGCCTTGTCTTAGATACTGGGACTATAGTGATGCCCCTGTCTTCAGGAGCTTAAAACTTATTCAGAGACTAGCATAGCCCTGACCAGTTTGGCTCGGTGGATAGAGTGTCAGCCTTTGGGCTGAAGGGTCCCAGGTTCGATTCCGGTCAAGGGCATGTACCTTGGTTGTGGGCACATCCCCAGTGGGAGGTGTGCAGGAGGCAGCTGATCGATGTTTCTAACTCTCTATCCCTCTCCCTTCCCCTCTGTAAAAAATCAATAAAATACATCTTTTAAAAAAATAGAGAGACTAGCATAAACCTGGTTGCAACCTAATGTGACCCAGGGAAGTACGGAGGGCTTCATGAAGGAAGGACCATCACAGAGCAAGAAGATGATAGCCTCTTGCATTTTATGTTGACAGTTTACAAAGTGCTTCTCACGTCTCTTACCCATTTATTTTCACAGGAAACCTATAAGGTAAAAAGAATTATCCACATTTTGCTGATGAGGAAACTGAGGCTCAGAGAATTGAAGTGACAGAGTCATAACCAGTTAGCTGGACAGCAGTGGGGATAATGGAAAGACTGCTGGCCTGGAAGTCAGGAGACTTGGCTTACGTGTCTGTCATTTGTGGTTGTATGATCTTGGCTAAGTAACTTTCCCTGCGTGGGGCTTGGTTTCCTCTTCTTTAAAGTAATTTAGTTAGATTAGAAAGGCCCCGAGATCCCTTACAGCTCTGATATTCTCTGGAGGAAGAGGTAAAGTCTTAGCATGGAATTAAATAGACTGTTTTTGAGATTCTGGGCAAGTGAAACAGTGTCAATGACTTCATGATAAAGTACAGATATTATAGAGCCCACCTCATGGGTTATTATGAAGAGTAAGAACAGTAGTACATAAGAATGAAAAGAGGAAGTGTTGAATAAATGTTAGCAATGGTTATTATTTGCCCCAAGAGGCAGGGCTTAACTTCTTTCTGCCACAGGAGTTGGGCATGACAGAGCCTGATTCTGGCCATTCACGGGGCCTCAGAAGAAACAGGGCCTTGCTTTGTGAAGCTGCAAAACCATACTCAAGTACCTCTTGAAAATTAGGGGTGGTGTGGTATAGGAGAAGGAATCAGTCGGTGATGGCTTAAATCCCACTGCAGGTCCTTATTAGCTATGTGGCCCTAGCTAGGTCACTTCACCTCCCCGATTTGCAGGGTTGCTCTGACACTTGAAAAAGGTAATGTGTGTAAACTATCCAGCTCAGCACCTGGCACACAGTAGGTGTGTAAGGAAGTTCCAGAGGTTGGCGAGGCCATGTATTAGGTGTCTTGGGCTGCTCCTTGGGTGTATAAGCCTCATGATTCTGTGCTCTCTGCTCCCAGATCTCTAGAGCAGCGAAGATGCCAAGTATTATGCTCTGTCAACCAGGTTTAAGCTGGTCAACAATGAGAACAAGACCTTGGTGGTTCAGTTTTCAGTAAAACATGAGCAAGACATCTTATTTGGTAAGTCCTCTGACAGCAGCAGTCCCTGTCAGCCCCGGGGGGTCTTAATGAGAGCCACTGTAGATGTCAAAAGGGCTCAGGTTGACCTGAAATAGGAAATTTCTAATGTGACAGCTCCACCCCTCTATGTTGGAGGACTCTTCAAAGAAGGGAAAAAAGCAACTCTAAACTTAAATGTTAGCATAAATAGACCAAAGCAGTGGAGAGTCACATGATATTCTTAAGGCTCCAGTTTTCAGAAAAGGAGAAAAGGGTTATAAGCTGTGTAGACACTTTCAAGTGTAACTATTACAACGAGCCTTTGTGCTCTGAAGTGGAAAAGGCACAGGAGGTCAGGGATCACCTTTACCAAACATGTGGAATGCGTCCAGGGCCTTGCATCTGTAACCTCAATATGTCATGAGGCCTCCGTGGGGGAAATCCAGCTCTTACTTAGCTCCAAACTTGAATCCAGTTTTCATGTGGTTGCTATCGAAAAACCAACAAACAACAACTAATCCAACTCCCAAAGCACTGATGAAGAATGTGGACTTTACGGAGTATCTTTTGTACAAAGTCAGAAGAAAGGGTTACACTACATGTCATATAGCAAAATGTCCTTAAAAATCTCTACACATTTCTTTCTTTTCTCCTGGGGCTTCAGATATCTCCCTTCAAGCTCTTGCCCAAATCCTTCTCTTCAGCCTCTTTACCCTTTTTCCACCTGCATATCCTTTCCCCTAATTCTCATTCTTTCTTATCTTTCTATTTCTATATAGAACAATATAGCACTGCATGTCCAAAATGTGTGCCTTTGTTCATCTCTCTTTTCTTCAGAATCCCCCCATCTAACGAGGAATATATATAGTCTATGTCTGTGTTGGCCTCAGATATATATATATATATATTCCAATGTTAAGACAACCCCAACAAGTTTGGACTGAAATAGAAGCAAGAGAGCAAGAGATTTGCCCAAGGTGAGTAGTGGGAAGCCAGGACTTGAATCCAGTCTGTCTGGCTTTAAAGCCTGTGCTTTTTCTATTCCACCTTTTCACCTTCTGTTTGATGGGGACATGGACATGTGAATAATTTTTTAGAAGGCAGAATGAAAGACATACTTTGAAAAAGGTGGTTAGTTGCTATGAGATCACAAAAGATAGCATGACTCAGTTCAACTGGAGGCTTTGGGGAGGAGGCATTAATTGTTCTTTGAAGAATGAGTTAGATTTTAATAAGCAGAGAAGGAGATGAAGGAAATGTAATTAGGGCAGAGGAAACAATGTGTGAAAAAGCTCAGAGGCATGAAATTCAAAGGCAAGCAGAAAAGCAGTGAGACCAGTGTGGCTAGGGCATCTCTCTCTCTCTCTCTCTCTTTCTCTCTCTCTCTCTCTCTCTCTGTGTGTGTGTGTGTGTGTGTGTTAGGATAGTCAAAGAGCAGTGAGATTGAAAAACTAGGTTAAGCCCTGTCTGGTGTGGCTCAGTTGGTTGAGCATCATCCCATGTGCCAAGGGATTGCTGGTTCAATTCTGGTGAGGACACATGCCTGGATTGTGGGCTTAATCCCTAGTAGGGGGTGTGCTGATCAATGTTATGCTCTCACATCAATGTTTCTCTCTTCTATCTTCCTCTCTCACTAAAAATCAATAAACTGTTCTTGCCCAGCCGGTGTTGCTCAGTGGTTGAGCATCAGCCTATGAACCAGAAGATCACGGCAGGATTCTGGTGAGGGCACATACCTGAGTAGTGGGCTTTATCCCCAGTGGAGGACCTGCAGGGGGCAGCCGATCAATGGTTCTCCCACATCATTGATGTTTCTATCTCTCTCTTCCTCTCCCTTCCTCTTTGAAATCAATAAAATATTTTTAAAAACAACTGTTCTTTAAAATAGTAATAATAAATAGATGTGATATTTGCCGTTTAAAAAAAGAAAGAAAGAAAAACTAGGTTAAACCTATTCTTGGAAAGAAGACATGACTTGGGGTGGTGAACACATAATACACTATACAGATGATGTATTATAGAATTTCACACCTTAAACCTACATAATTGTATTAATCAGTGTAACCCCAATAAATTCCATTTAAAAAAATTAAAAAGAAACAAATTGGACACACACACACACACACACACACACATACATACACACACACACAAACCTATTCTCAGACCTTTGTCAAGTTAAGTTCTCTAGGCACAAAACCATGGACCAACAGTTTCCAAAATTTTCACAGCAGAAAAAGCCTCAGGCTGTTTCTAGGTAAACTTGAGTTTTAACCTCAGCAATGCTACTTAACAGTTGTTTGACCTTGGGCAAGGTGCTTAAATCAATAATATTGTAATAATATATGGCAACAGTTTTCTCAGCTAAAGGTAGTAACACTTACTTGTGAGAATTAAAAGACAAAGTCCCTGGCACAGGAGGGGCTTCCAGTTGGGTTGGACAGTGGGAACCCTGGCAGGAGATCAGAGGGAGGGAAGAGAGTTGTGTTCCTCAGCTGAAAGCCACAGCTTCTCTTTTGGCTGCCTTCTCTACAGGACTCTTTCTTTTGGGCTCTCGAAACCACTCCTCCCTGTCCCTTCAGGCTTAGGGGGTAGGAATAGCCCTACTGTTTCTAGCCTAGAGCACAGCACTATTCCTTAAGTTTTCTCAGTGTCCTGCCCCCACCTTTGTAAATAGTCCTTTATTAAATTATCTTCAAATAACCCTAAACTTGCTATTTCCTACTATGACCCTAATTAATACACAGTCTATGTCTGTGTTGGCCTCAGACCAGTCAAACTGCCTAAAACTGATGTAAAATCATGCACTGTGGTTCATTTTCCAGGCCCTGACATTTGTGGCTTTGGCAACAACAAAGTATAGGTCATCTTTCCATTACCAAGGGAAATACCATGAGAACAAGAAGACCATCAAGTGCAGGGTGAATGTGGGGCTAGTCCTCAGTCGAGAGGGAAGAAGAAGCATTTTAATATATGCTATCTCATTTAATCCTTACAGAACCTCTGTAAATTAAATAGAATTATCTCCATTTTATAAACTAAAAAATAGACCTAGGAAAGTATTGTAAATTGCAGAAGTTCACATAGGAGCAGTTGATCCAAAAGTCTAGGAAGACATATAAGGTCCTCTCTTAGAACAATGGTTGGCATGACTTAGTTCCCACTGCTAGATTTTGGAAAGGATGAAGCAGGTGGGAAAGGCTGGGCTTAAAAATGGGGATTGAAATCTTTCCATTTGTGACAGCATGGACGGACCTAGACAGTATTATGCTAAGTGATGTAAGTCAGACCGAGAAAGACAAATACCATATGATTTCACTTCTAAAGAACAATATAAAGAAACAAACAAAACAGAATCAGACTTATAGAGAACAGATTGACGGTCACCAGAGGGGAGGGAGTGTTGGGAGACTGTATGGAAAAGGTAAAAGGATTGAGAAGTATAGTTTGGTAGTTACAAAATAGTCATGGAGATGTAAAGTAAGACATAAGAAATATAGTTAAGCCCTAATCGGTTTGGCTCAGTAAATAGAGCGTCGGCCTGTGGACTCAAGGGTTCCCGGTTCTATTCTGGTCAAGGACATGTACCTTGGTTGCGGGCACATCCCCAGTGGGGGGTGTGCAAGAGGCAGCTGATTGATGTTTCTCTCTCATCGATGTTTCTAACTCTCTATCCCTCTCCCTTCCTCTCTGTAAAAAAATCAATAAAATATATTTTTTTAAAAAGAAATATAGTCAATAATATTGTAATAATGTACAGCACCAGGTGGGTACCGGAAACAATGGGGTGGGGAGGGAACACTTTGTAAAGCATATGATTGTCTAACCACTATGCTGTACACCTGAAACTAATACAAAGTAATATTGAATGTAAACTGTAGTTGAAAAAATAATTAAATAAACATTTTTTTAATGGGAGTGGATTTATCTTAGTAACATCAGGGTAAGAGACCTAGGTTGACTAGAGGATAACAGGTGTATTTCGTCAGCAACACAATAGGTATTCACAGAATACCAGCTCTTTGCTGGGCTTTGGCCCTGGAATAGAGTGAGCCAGACATCACCACTGACTTCGCAGAACTCACAACCCAGTGAAGGTGAGAGTCAAGCATAGCAGACTGACCACCTAGTTATGGTCAGGGTCTGTGGAAGCACACAGGAGGCCCCTCAGCCAAAATCTTACTCTTGTGCTAAAATCTGAAAGAAGAGCATGAGTGGTCTTGAAAAGAAGTGTGACAATTTTAGGGAAGACTAAATTCCTAGAAAAGTTAATCAAATGAGAAATGTCTAGAAGACTTAAGAAAGAGTGGCACTGCAAAAAGTTTGGGATAGGTGGAGAGAGACAGGAATGAAGCATAGAGCAGCCCACAGGGCCTGGGTCATTGGAGATCTTGTGCTCAGGCTCAAGGCCTTCCCCAACAGGACTGCACAGGGTTGTAAATGCTTCCTCTTCTCTCCTTTCTTAATAGAGGCTCCCTGAGGCCCTCCTCTAAGCTAGGCCTTATTTTGGAAACTGCAGACACAACAGATGAATCAGACTTGGGCCCTGCCGTTGAGAGGCTCACAGCCCAGTAGGACAGACAAGATCAGAGAATGATCAGAGCTATGATGTAGAGAAGGATGGAAACTAGGGGAGACTAGAGGAATGTGTACTTAGCAGAATGAAACTCAGAATCTTTATTGGGTTAACCAGAGAAATGAAATGAGAGATGGGGTGAAGTGTGTTTGTGAATATGTGGTGGGTAGCATTCAGGAACTGAGAGTCTATTTTAGGTGGTGCATTGAATGTTTGAGATCTAAGGATGTCCAACATGGAACTAAAATATTCCTCATTCCTTTTCTAGATCAATAAAGACACTCACCCATACACTCTGATCATCTGTCCCAATTCTATTTATGAGGTCAAAATTGACAACAAGCAAGTAGCAGCTGGGGATCTGGAGGACAACTGGAACTTCCTGCCTCCCTGGAAGACAAAAGACCCCTATGCCAGGGAACCAAGGAAATGGGATGAATGTTTGCAAATAGAGGATCCTGAAGATAAGAAATCTGAGGTCAGAGGATGTTTAGCTGGGAAGCAGGTGGGGATTAAGTGTAAGGATGGGAGAAGGAGGCTGAGAACAGTAGAGCAGAGACTAGGGCTTCCTCAGCCTATTCCTGCAAGAATAGGGCTTCCTGAGCTAGAGTGAAGCAGAGAAGGGAGTGAAGCCCGCCGAGGCAGGCTTCGCTCCCTTCTCCGCTGCCTCGCTTCCTCCCATCTCTGCTGCCTCAGCTCCCTCCCTTCTCTGCCGCTTGGCTCCCTTCTTCAGCACTTGGCTTCCTTGGCTGTCTTCAGTCTTCGCTCCACGCCTGTGTATACAAATTAACTGCCATCTTGGCTGGGTTAATTTGCATACAGTCGCTCTGATTGGCTGGTGGGCATGGCTTAGGTATCTCGGAGTGGTGGTTAATTTGCATATTACTCTTTTATTAGGTTAGACTATAGTGCCTGTATGTAATGAGTCCTTAATATACAGCATTTAAATGTTAATGATGTACTGAATTTCAAACCATGAATTCACTAGAGGGAAGTGGGAAGTTGGGTTGGAGGGAAGATATTCCATACCCAGGGAATAGCAAGAGCAAAGGCTCAGCAGTTAGGTGGAAAGTAACCTGGTGTGGTTGTGCGAAGAACTGAAAGCAGCAGTTTAATACGTTAAGAGCATAAAGTTCAAAGTGGGGAGCGGTGGGAGATGAGGTTGGAATGGTCTGTTAAAGCCAGGCCATGAAGGGCCTCACCTACTATGTTGCTATTCTCCAGGTCAGAGTGGAGTCAGCCTCATGCAGAGGAGATGCTCAGGGTTCAGCAAGGGGCAGCATGGGACACAGCAGCTGGAATATGGTTCCTAAGGGGAGACCTGCAGAGAGGCAGGCAATAGCCCAGCCATGTGTAGGGGATTTAGCAAAGGGCTTCAATCCCAGGAGGAGGGAAGTGTGGTTAGGGAATTAAGGCAGATGACCAGGGGATGTGACTGGGCCTTTAGCACCATGGGAAAAGTAAGGGCTGGGTTTCTTTCAGGCCCAGCAAGCAGGCTCAGGGTGGCAAGACTAACCTCCTGGTGAGGACTATGTCATCAGGGTTGACTGAAGGCCTGGGGGAGAGGAGCGATATGGCAGGTCTCTATGCTCCCTGCTGAGTGAACCTGGAGAAAACGGAAACTAGTTAGATAGGCAGGGCTCTGTCAAGACACTAGCCTCCAGGATAGAATGCTGACTATTACATCTCGGGAATCACAAAGCAGCTGAGATAGCCCAGCAACCAGTGAACTTCCTGTTGTAATGCTGCCGAATGACTGTGAATCTCATGGGCTGGGCATTGAAGCCTTCAGTCGGCCTGGGCAAATGGTTAGCAGCAAGGCGAACTGCCAGGAAAACAGAGAAAAACACTGGAGGGGAAGGGAACTCACTTTTGTTAAACTCTGGCCTGAGATTAGTGCTTTACCTACATCTTTTAATTCTCTCAGTTCTGTAAAGTAAGTATTATTATTCCTTATTATCTCCCCATTTTACATTTGAGAGAATTGAGACTCAGAAATGTCAAGTGACATTCCTAAGAGCACACAGCTAGTGCACAGTACAGCCAGGATTCAAACAAAGGTCTGCGTGCCTCTGCAATCCTTGCTTTATCGAGGACTATGTGACAGAGCCTCTGGAAACTGCAGCCACTTGTTCTAGGCTATATGCTGGAAGGCCCTATGGCCAGGCAAATTTCTGTCTCTGACCATGCTTTCTATAGTCACATCTACCAAGGGTCTCTTGGGACAGACACCTCCTATTTGAAGCATTCTTGGTTTATTCATTTTCTACTTTATTTCTACTTTATTAATTTCCTGGCTCAGTGAGACCAGCATATGAGTGCAAGGAGATGATGTACATACATTACCATGTGCACAGTAGGATTCAGGAGAGAAGGAAGGGAGAAAGGGACACATTATGTCCCTGCCTTCTTTCCTTTTTATTTGAAGACTGTGGGTACATTTTGCGTAAGTTTCCATTTCAGTTAGCCCTTCTTAGTAAATAATGGGAACTTTCTACATCTTGTAAAAATATGCATTCATATTAATACGCCTAATCTGATGGTTTCCTTAAGATGCATTGGGGTTATGTGTTTTGTTTTTCTTACTGAAAACATTAAGGTACACATTTTATTTATTTATTTATTTATTTATTTATTTATTTATTTTTAAATTTTGTTTTACTGCTTAAAGTATTACAAAGAGTTTAAATAAGTCTCCATTTTTTCCCCTTGACCTTCCCCCTCCTCCCCTATCCCCCAATGTCTTGTGTCCATTGATTATGCTTATATGCATGCATACAAGTCCTTCAGTTGATCTCTTAACTACCCCCACAACACTCCCGAGCCTTCCAGTTGTAGTTTGACAGTCTGTTCAATGCTGTTCTGCCTCTGTATGTGTTTATGTTTATCAATTTATAATGGTCTTTATTATCCATAAATAAGTGAGATCAAGTGATATTTATCTTTCTGGCTTATTTCACTTAGCATAATGCTCTCCAGTTCCATTCATGCTGCTGCAAATGGTAAGAATGCCTTCTTTTTTACAGCAGCATAGTATTCCATTGTGTAGATGTACCACAGTTTTCTAATCCATTCATCTGCTGATGGGCGCTTAGGCTGTTTCCAAATCTTAGCTATGGTAAATTGTGCTGCTATGAACATAGGGGTGCATATATCCTTTCTGATTGGTGTTTTTGATTTCTTGGGATATTGTCCCAGAAGTGGGATCACTGGGTCAAATGGGAGTTCCATTTTTAATTTTTTGAGGAAACTCCATACTGTCCTCCATAGTGGCTGCACTAGTCTGCATTCCCACCAGCAGTGCAGGAGAGTTCCTATTTCTCCGCATCCTCTCCAGCACTTGTCGTTTGTTGATTGTTGATGATAGCCATTCTGACGGGTGTGAGATGATGCCTCATTGTTGTTTTGATTTGCATCTCTTGGATGAGTAGTGACTTTGAGCATGTTTTCATATGTCTCTTGGCTTTCTGAATGTCCTGTTTTGAAAAGTGTCTATTTAGGTCCTTTGCCCATTTTTTGATTGGATTGTTTATCTTCCTTTTGTTAAGTTGTATGAGTTCCCTGTAAATGTTGGAGTTTAAGGGGTACACATTTTAAACTGTTTCTTTGTTCATCTATACAATTTCAAACTTATTTGGCACTAATTGCTCTGAGTTCTACTAACCTCACCAAGCAGGCATACCTTTCTATTTGAAAATTTACATCATGAAGAAGGAATGCTTCTCCAAGTACATACCAATCACTCAGGGATTTTATTAAAATGTGAATTCTGACCCAGGTCTGGGATGAGACTGAAACACTACATTTACCACTCTCTCTGCCCCCGCCCCTGGGTGCTACAGTTCTGCACAGTGGTGACACCGTCTTTGCAGATATCCTTTTCTTCTAAGTTCTAATTGGGTCTGGCAGTCACAGGTCCTACTCTATTCTACCCACTCAGCCAACATGGCACATCCGGTTTACCCTGCACCTTGGTGGAAAAGCCTACTGACTCTCTGTATGGAAATGGGTGGGAATTCTCTTGGCTGTCCTATCCCAACCTGGGTTTCCAGCCTTCGGATACTCTGTAAGTCCAGTTGCCAGCATGGTCTGTCCTGGCCTCTTGAGCTGATTAATTTTCTCGCCTGCTCTAACCCTTCCTGCTCTCTGAGCTGGCATCATTGCCTTTTTTCTTTTCCTTAGAAGTCAGAGACTGGGAAAAGATGGCAGCAAACACAAAAATTCTTTCTCTTATCTTTGGGACTCCTGTGTTTTAAAGGATTAGGGACACAAAATGCAATGAGTAGAGCCTAGCCATAATGCAAAGCTTGTTGGCATTCCTTAAGTCATATGGTCTGTGTCACAGCCCTCTAAAGCTGGAAGGGTAGGACTTGCAATCTCCATTGACTGACGAGGAAACCAAAGGCTCACAAAGGTGACTTGACTTATTAAGATCCCATAGGCAATCAGTGCCCAAACCTAAAACTTTCCCATTTTATGACCCAAGTGGGATAGCACAGGATACCAGATACCTTTCAGTGAATGAACGTTTTAGGCTTTACAGTTTCAGCAAAGCTCTGTGTCACATTTTCTTTTCCTCTGAGAACTGTATAAGAGAGAAGGGAAGGTGCATTTTCTTCCATTTTCCAAATGAAAACATGAAGGCACAGAGTGGCCACTCCCCTACAAGTTTTGGGAAGCAGGCTTGACCCTCAGGTCCTGATTCTCAGTTGGAGGCAGAGCTATGAGTTTTGTGTAAGGAGGAGGGAGGGAAGGGGGGGGACACTGAAGGGAACAGGGGAGATTAGGAACACTTCTCATGGGAGCAGAGAAAATGGAAGATCCAACAAATGAGCAGTTCTCTAACCAAGACTGCTGATAACTCAAAAGAGAAAAGACATCCCAAAGATAAAATAAATTATAAAGTTGCACAAAGAATTATTAAAACCAACTTTTTAAATGGGTCAGAGCAAAATAACAATGTCTTCAAAGTGGCTATTTTGTCATTTATTTTTCTGTTGTAGGCAGGGTTGGTGGGATGATATAAGCCAAATAAAAGTCTTTCTTAATTAAAAACAAAACAGAGAAACAAGATGGCGGCATAGGGTAGACACCGTAAATGCAGCCGTGAACAACTATTTCAGAAAAACCACGAAAAGAACACACGGACACCACTCACACCCACAGGAAGGCTGGCTGAGTGAAAATCCTACAACTAGAGAAGAGTCTGAGACTCAGAGGAGCAGCGGAAGCAAAGTACAGAGGTACGGAGGCGTGCGCACGGGCTCGGGGAAGGGCTGGCGCCGGAGGTCGCGGTTCTTTTCCAAAATGGAGAGAGCCACAAGTCCCCAGTGGCTCTGAACTCCAGTTCCAAGCGAGTTTCTAAGGACCCAGACACCCAGAGAAGGGGGACTGACTGGCACCAGGAGGAAATCCAAAACGGGTTTCTCTCAGCGTTGCTTGCTGCAATTACCGTGGGACACAGAGACCTGGTGTCTCTCAGCGCAGGGCTGAGAAGCGCCATAGCTATTTGCTCCGCCCCGCCCTGCAAACTCCCCGAGGCCCCGCCCCTCCCAAGCTGCGTCAGAGCTAGGGCAGAGGCTTAATCAACGCCTCCTTAAAGATACAGGAGCCAGCCCCAACCCAGTGGCCAGAGTGGGACTA
>PVJC01035672.1:0-18115 GCA_004026665.1 Murina feae
GCTTTGGGGGAAAAAAGAGGAACAACTGTAATAATTTGAACAATAAAGATAAATAAATTTAAAAAAAAATTAAAAAAAAATTTGATGAACAGAATAAACTGGTGAACAGAATAGAATCAGAGGAATAGAAAGGGAGTGGACTGACAATTTTCAGGGGTTAAGGGTGTTGGGGGTGTGTGAAGAGAATGGACAATAATCATACACATATGGATGAGGACAGTGTGGGGGCAAGGACAGAAGGTGGGGTGGGAACTGGGAGGAGGGGAGCTATGGGGGAAAAAAGAAAACAACTGTAATAATCTAAACAATAAAGATAAATTTTTTTAAAAAATTAGAAACTTAAATTTTACATCCATTAAAACTATTGTTTGAATGCAAAAGTATTTTCAGGTACATAAGACTTCACTTGGATTACCACACAAAGACCCTCTTTGAAATATACTTGGAGAAGTACTTTTATAAGAAAAGAAATAAATCAAATAAAACTTTACAAGATATGGGAAGCATAGTAAATTTAAAAAACAAAAACAGGAAATATGGCTGAAAGATGTTTGAAAATATTTAATAACTACATTGCATATTAAGAGAATAAATTCACATCTCAAAAGGCAGAGACTCATAAATTAGATTAAAAACATGATTCAGTAAGTTGTATACAAGAGATCTATTTAAAGAACTATTAAAAAGTTAAAAATAAATAAATGCATAAGTTATATCAAGCACATATAAACCAAGAGGAATTGAGAATAATAATTTAAATACCATACAAAATAGAGCAAAAGGAGAAAAAAAAATCAGGAGAAACAAAGAAGAAATGCTATTAAAAGAAACAATAAATCAAAAAGCTATAAAAGTCATGAACATATCTGCACCCAAGAACACAGCTTTTTTTAAAAAAATGGCTGATTTGAATGCTATGTGTTTAGCTCCCTACAGTTTGGAGTTAATAATAAGGTCTCTAACTGCCTCAGCATCCCGTGTTGCTTTCTTAATTTTGCCCACAATCCTGTAACTCATCCCTTAATTGAAGTCTCTCCAGTTAAGTCATCTGAGTTGAATTTTCTTTTTAAACAGACTTGACCTGATACAACTTCATCATTCAAAAATCTTTAAACACAAAAGTCTATGTTTATATCCAGAAAAGGTAAGAAAGGGGTTAATGTGTAGGTTCTGCAGTCAGACAGACCAAGTTTGAGGCTTAGTGCCTCTGGTTAGCATTTGTGTGATCCTGGGCAAGGTGCTCTAATTCCTTGAGCTACTGTTTTTCTCAAATATAAATATTATGTAGTAATAGCTGCTTCATAGTGTTTTGTGAATATTCCCAACCAAGTTATCACTCAATAAATTTCGGTGATGTGGGAATAATAAACATGGTAGTTCTAATACTAACACTGATAGCAATGTTAATAAGAGTAGTTGTGGATCTTGATACTATTACTGAGCTTTTAAGAGTTCAAATTATCCTCCATGGCCAATCATACTAAGTACATAAAAGCAAGGGATACATTATTTCTCTAGTAGCAAGGAAACCTAATTTATAATTCTGATTATCTTGATGATTGCTCAAAAATACCCATCAGCACCCACTCTGGTGTTATAGTTTAATCTACGTTAGAGGTAAAATAGTTAATCTTATGAGTCAACAATCCCAGCAGATCTTACTTGTTCTGAATACATTCAGATGAGATTTTATATCATCAACTACATTGTATTTACAAATCAGGGGAAATGTCGGGACCTGGATTAACAATGGGTCAAAGAGAGAAGACAGAAATATGAAACCAGAATGAAAAAATATGTTTGTACAGGAGAAAGGAGATGTGTGCATCAAACAAGAATGTTGGTGGCATTCAAAAAATTTTAAAAGATGGTGTGTGCAGCCTGGCCAGCATGGCTCAGTGGTTGAGAGTTGACATATGAACCAAGAAGTCGTGGTTCCATTCCCAGTCAGGGCACATGACTGGGTTACAGGCTTAATCCTCAGCAGGAGGCATGCAGGAGGCAGCAGATCAATGATTCTCTCTCATCATTGATGTTTTCTATCTCTCTCTCCCTCTCCTTTCCTCTCTAAAATCAATTTATATATATATATATATATATATATATATATATATATATATATATATATTTAAGACAGTATGTGTAAATATAAGAGGCAGAGAAAAAAATCAACAAGACACGGAATCAAAAGGATGAGGTGAGTATCAAAAAATAGAGAAAAGGCAAAATAGCAACAAGATTGAAATTAAAACATCCTTCTGTCCTGTCAAAAAGTCACTTACATTCTTTCTGCTGAGACACAAAACCCTCTGAATCCATGTGTAGGCCGCAGGGATTCATGACTACGGAAAGTATCCAAAATAGGAGCTCCTGTCTCGTAAATGAATTTAGACTACTGTCAGCCAACTTGACATATTTTATGGATCAAAACATTCTAAAGATTCAGGACATTCTCTGCCAGTAGTTCTCAAGCCTGATTTAGCATACAGCTCCTGGTGAAGCTGCTGAAGCACATATTTCAAGGTGAAAAGCTTTGGAATAAAAGCCCAGGAATCAGAATTTTTCACAAGTAGTGTAGATTGTTTTTTATGAAGCAGACAGGAAGATAGCTGTAAGGTACAGGCAATTTGTGGAACCACTGTTCTACAAGGCCCCAAATGGCCCAACACCAAATAGACTTCTTTGCTTATTGACTTCCCTGACTAACCATGTCCTATTAACAAATTTATTCATTAAATACATGTTTGTTGAATATCTACCATGAGCACAAGTGAAGACTAAGGCAAAATTCCTGACCTCCCCACAAAAATTCAGTGTAGAGTGGGTTAGGCCTGGGCACTATGAGCCATACATAACACAATCTCTACAAGGAAGTATAGCATCAGAGAAGAGAGGGGCTATCAGTTTTGACTAGGGTGATCAGAGAAGACTTAAAAGAGCTGGCATTTGAGCTAAACTTTAAAGGATGATCAGGATTTAAATTATAGGAGAAAGAAGGAAAAGTGCTCCATGCTGAAGAACTAGCACAAGCAAATGCACGGGGAGATGAGAAGGTAGAAGGCGTATTTGGCTAGTGAGGAGCAGTCAAGCACTCCTTGACTATCTAGGGCACATATTCTGGGAACAGATTATTATAATCCTTGAGCATCCTGCAAGGATGTTGGGCCTTTGTTGGTAGGTTGTAGGAAAACATTAAAGATTTTTAAGAATGAAAACACCCATGATTTAAGTCTTGTTATAGGAAGATGATTCTACTGCAGAAGAAATCAAAAGTTAAAGAGACAAAAGACTAGAAGCAGGTACATCATTTAGCTGGCTATTATCATGGTCCAAAGGAGGAGCCCCTGTTTCAAAGGCTTAAACTAGGACTACAGTGCTGGATGTAGAGAGAAGGGGATGAGACAACTCTAATTTTAGCTTTGCCCCTCCCTCGATGCATGTGCTGGGCAAAGCAGTTAATCTCTCTGGGTCTCAGTTTCTCTTCTGTAAAAGAAGATTAATAATTACCTTCTAAGTCTCCTTCCCAGGGTAATCAATGGGATACATAATCATGGAAATCATGTGAAGTGTTTAATAAGCATAAAGACTTGTTAACATTAATAACGATTATAAATCTCACCCTGGGCAGATGGCCCAGTTGGTTGGAGCATTGTCTTATACACCCAAGAGGTTTTGGGTTTGATTCCCAGTCAGGGCACATATCTAGGTTGTGGGTCCAATCTCTGGATAGAGTGCATATGGGAGGCAACGGATTGGTGCTTCTCTCTCACATAGATGTTTCTCTCTCTAAAAATATATATATATTTTTTTAAATAAACATAATGATGGCAAGTCTCTACCTATGAAAAGAAAGTCAGTAGAAGACAACTGTGAGGCCAGCAGCTCTGGAGGAAGACAGGCAGACCCTGCCTTCTTTCTAAAGCATTTTCACCTTGAAGCCATTTGAAGCTTGCATTAAGTCCTCAAACCCACAATTCAGACAAATCCTAAATCAGCCACTGCAGCTCTGTCTTCCTCATTTTGGCCCTTTATAACACTGGTGCATCTTAGCTCACATACTTTCCCAAGAGGCACACATTCCAACAGCTGGGCTTATTTAGAAAGTTACAGAAAATTCCACATTTCAGCTGAAGCTTAATGGCTGTAGGCAAATAAGAGAATGGTACAGATTACCTTATTAAGCAAATGGGCCATCTTCCCTGACAGGGGAAAAGGAGGTAGTACAAAATGTAGGTCCTCGGGGACAAGACTTAGCTATTATGCTGATTGTGTATTTCATTCTTTTCTGGAAGGCAAAGGTGGATGTAGGAGGTGACACTATTCAGCCATATAAGTGATGTATGTGGCTTCAGTATGAGACCTTCAGTGAGTGAACTTAAGTAATGGTCTCCATTGAGATTGACTTCTACTCATCTTTTCTCCCTCATATGCCCCCCAAGATGCCTACCAATCCTCTCTCTCAAGGTCCAATGCTGATTATCCATTTGCACATAAATATCATGAAGAAATTTCAAGTTCTAAATGTCCAAAACTATGATTTGGGGCCTCCAAACCTGGTCCTCCTCCTTTGTAACCTCTTCAAAGGCCCATCAAAACCCATTCTCCCTGGCAGTGCCTTCAGCATATCTGTCTCTTGTTTCAATAGTGTTTGGATGGAACAGACCCAGGGAGCCCCTTCTTCCAGCCTTCAGCCACTCTCCCGCATCTTATCAGTCACCACATTCAGAACCACCTCTGGGATCAGCCAACACACCAGTTTCTCTTTCCTACCATAACTCCTTATTGTCTAACAACCATGAGCTCCCAAATTCATTGGAATCACTCCACTGAGGTGGAGGCTGCAGGCAACTGCCTGGCCAACCTGCATCTGTGGGCCCCCACACCTACCTCTCTCTGGCCTTCTATTTCTAATATGACAATGTGGCTCTTGAGCAAATGGGCCAGTTCTTTCATGAGTTGGTGGAGAAGAAGCAAGAGGATGCTGAGCATGTCTTAAAGTTGCAAAACAAGCATGGTGGCCGCATTCTCTTCCAAGATGTGCTGAAGCCTCCCAAGATGAGTGGGCAAAGTTCAGGATGCCATGGAAGCCACCCTGGCCTTGGAGAGAAACCTGAATCAGGCCCTTTTGGAGCTGCATACCCTGGTTTTACCCACTCAGATCCTCAGCTCTGTGACTTCCTGGAGAACCACTTCCTGGATGATGAGGTGAAACTCATCAAGAAGATAGGCAACTACCTGATTAACATCCTCAGGCTGGCCGGCCCCCAGGTTGGACTGGGCTAGTATCCCTTTGAAAGATTCACCTTCAAGCATGACTATGAGCATTTGGAGCCCAGGGGTCTTTGAGAGGCTCCTCTGCATTCCCCTGGCACCTGGCTTTTAACTTGAGCCTCTTTCTGAAACTAATATCATTCTTTTAACCATCCTAAAGCCCTCTCCCATGCATTGGACCAAATAAAACTTTTTTTGGGGGGGGGGGAAGCCCACTCTCCCAGATCAGACTTCACTTCTACCCCTCCTCACTCTTACTGCCAAAGTCCACCTGGTCATCAGGTTCTATCATTTCTAGCACCGGCCCCAAAATCACATGGATTCTAGAGAAGAGACTTGGCCAATATGGGGAGCACCTGACTCACACTCCATTGCTCATATTCTGCCACTCCACAGAAGCCCTTGATTAACCTCAGCCTGCAGACAAAGATCAAGAAGGAACAATCTGGGCTCTAACTAGTCCTGAGTCAGACCTGATACTAAAACTATGAATGCAAAGGAGCTATGCAATGGCACACTGATTTATGGAGAGACCAGAAAACCAGGACATTAATTAGGATCATTATATTCCTTAATAAGGAGATTCAATTGACTTATAGCCAGTTCTAAGCTCACTATCTTTCTCTGTGCTTTGTTAATTGTACTTATTCATTTTTACAGTTGCTAAATTATAAGATATGCTATAGTTGTGAATGAGAAGGAAAGATTTATGCATCTTCTATGCCAGTCTGTGCAATTGAAAGTGAAATTTAAATATTAAAAGAGTTCAAAATGAAGCCAATGTAACATACCCCCCCCCTCCTGCCTCAAGGTTCCCAGGTCTCTAGATAAGAAATCCTTGACAAAGGAGAAAGCCAGGACAGTGTTTCATTCTGCAGCCACAGTGACCGGGCTTTGGAGACTGTGGCTCCAATTTCCAAAGAAGTTTGTGATTCCACAACCACCTGCCAGGAGTCCTGGGTCATCTTAGCTACTCAAACAATATTGTAAGAGACGTGTCTTCAAAGACCAAAATTATCACCATTATCATCATTATTTTTCTCCAACATGCTGTGTGACCTTGAGCAAGTTACTTATAACCTTGTGCTACCATTTCCAGGTATGTGACAGGTGAATTATAATAGCTTCTACCTCTATATCACAGGTCCTCTCACAAAGGAAATGTTCTATTCCTATTAGATGCTAGTGGTACTAGTCATAGTAGAATATTTCAAAGCAAAAAATTACAAAAACCCAAATCTTCTACCTGACCAAAGGACCTTCCCCTACTGTGCTATTTATATTTTCCAGACAAGCCTCGCCTATTTGGCTTATGACAGGAAATTGAAACAAGCAACCGTTTCACTCCTCTGATGGAACCCTCCTACTCCACCCAGAAACATGGCTCTGCCTTACCAGCCCTGAGTAGATTAGAGACTGCCTCTCGCCAATCTTGGCATCACACACATATTACACATAGCATTATGGGCATAGACAATGACGTTCTAATATGTTATCTTAGCAGCTATTATAAGAATCTCCCTTGTGAAAGACCCTGCATTTTTGTTTTAGAAGGAGTAGTAAATGACATATTTCAGTTAATAGGTGAGACCCCCAAGACCTCACACAACTAAAAATAGATGGTGGCTCTGCTGCCTTCTAAAGAAGATAGATGTTTCTAGCTGAGAAAACTTTGTTTTGCTGAACTCCTAGTTATCTTGGCTCCATAAATCTAGGGACATGACCTAGGAAAGAAGAACTTCCTCTGCTTAATAAATAAATGAAGAAGTTGGGGTTCCCCAAAGAAAACCTAGAAGGAAGATTCATAGGAGGGATTGAGTCTTGACATTGGATGGACAAGAGAGTGGAGGGAATCCCAGAAGTGATGACAAGTCAGTAAATGAAACTTTCTCTAGTGTTAAGATATGAAGTGGGAGAGTCACTGTTTCTATCTGCCGGCCACAAAAAAAAAGTAAACTTAAGGAACTAAAATGAAAGCTACAAAATTTACAGAGGGGCCAAATTAAAATAAGTTTAGTGAGTTATGTTTCACAGCTTCAGTAATCAGCAACAGTTTATAAATGGCGGTCCATCCTATATAATAAAAGGCTAATATGCAAATTGTCCCCTTGACACGAAGTTCAACCAGGAGTGTGACCAGGGTGGGGCAGCCGGCCAACCACTTGTGGCCCTTCTCTCTGGCAAGCCCCACTCCCAATCACCCTCTTCAGCCCCAATAAGAACAGGATGGCTGAACCTCACTTGTGCACGAATTTGTGCATTGAGCCTCTAGTAAATTATAATAGTCTATCCATTCTAAGCTGCACAGTTTTTTCATATTTCAATCTCTCTGCAGTTAGAATTTATCTTACAACTGATGATGTCTTAGTATTAATTGGCAAAATGTTGCTTTTTCTTTCTTCCTTTGAGGTAGGGAGAAAAGGGGGGTGTCTTACAATCAGTGGCACCTCGGATTTTTTAAAATATGGCAGCTGTTTCAAGAGATGAGCCAATGACTTCAACTCTCCAAGCCATGTTTGACAAATACTCAGTCCTTAGGGTTACAGTATTAGATTCAAGGCCAGTGAAGACAAGCTCTGTTAATTCTTTGTTCTAATTGACATCATAAGAGTTCAGAGAGTTCTTATTTGATCTCTAACATGTGATGGAGCTAAGGCAAATTTAATTTTACCTGACCTCTGCTCCATGAGGTGATTAGCCAGCTAACAATGTGTGTTGATCAACTCACTGGTCATAACTATGTTGAATCTCTTTGCTTCCTTACAATCACAAAGAAAGGCAATTCTGAGCACCGCAGGGAACAATTTTAAGACCAATTAGATGATTTCCTGTCTCTGCAAGACTTGTTCATTCTTCCCATACAGTTAAGAAAACTTGCATGATTTTTATTCCAGACTTTTCTTCTCAAAGGAGATTTGAGCTTTCTCATTCTATCTTAGCCTAAGAGGCATTGAAGACAAAAAAAATCCAATAAAATTTAAAATATTATTAGTACCAGAACTCAGTACATTGCGACCCTTTTTCAATGATGATACAGTTCTTTAGTAAAAACTCCCAAACACAGCACACACATACACATGTGCTTGGCAAAAATCATAATTTCTGTATCTAGATAGACATATAGACAAAATGGTGTGTGGTTGAGAGAACAGCCGGCAGCTGTAATACTCAAGCATTAACTAGAATCATTCATGTCCAAAGGTTTAAAAGATATGTTTAACAGAGAGGCTATATGAATGACTAGGGCAAGATGGACAACAGTTAGACATCATGAGTCACTCACTATGCACCAGGCACTATCCCCAATATCACTAACACCTTTGATAATCCTGCAAGGGAGATACCATTGTCCAAGATACTGTATAATAATGTCCCTGATCAGCAAAAATCAGGGCTGAGATTTGAACCCAGAACTGTCAAATGGCAAAGCTTCTGCTCCCCACCTTGTGTGAAGTTGCCTCATTTTTAGGCTGTGTTTTCATCTTCCAGCCTTGAAAGAGTTCAGCTCTCTCATGCAGCACTGCTTGTCAGAGTGACATTCCAGCTGCATGGCCCATCTCCAGATGGGGAGTAACCTTCTCTTGTTGCATCTACCCTTGTGTTCCCCATTCATTGCTGACAGGTAGCAACAGTCCCTCCTTTCTGAAAATGTCACTGAGCCATCTTCAAGGGAAAAAGGAGATGCTGACATTCTACTTTTTTCTGTGACTCCCTGGAGGAACATTTAATCCTCGTGACCTTGTGGCTATTTAAAAAGAGCCAATCTCCAGACCTTGTCAGTTGGTGACAGCCAGCATTTTGTCTAATGGGCCCAAGGGTAGACACAGTTTGCAATGGGGAAGGGTAACATCTGGCTGGTGTTTAAAAAGCAAGTGGGGTTTCTCAATGATTATTACTCACCAACAGTATTCAAAGGCATGTTTTCTCTGCATTGTTATTTATAGGCAAAAACAAATCCAAGCACAGATATTCAAAATCTACATTGGTTTTATGATGAGCTAGCAAGATGCTCCTTTCTGCTAAAAAAAGATTGGAAAACCTCCAATTTAATTTTTATGACACCAAAAATTGAGTATTACAGGATTTTTAAGAAATATTAAAGCAGAGTAGCTATGAAAATTAATAACTACCACTTATTAAGTCAGACAATGAGCTTGGTGACTTATGTTATCCAATCACATCCTCTTACGTAAAAGTATTCCCCACTTTACAGATGAAAAAACTGAGGCTAAGTCAGAGACCCAGGACATAGGATGCCCTGAGAAGTGTTTGGTATCTTCCTATGATGTGGCTAGTACAGAAACTGAGAGTATTTACACACTTTTACAGGCATTTGACACTGCCTTGAAAACAAAGCAACATTTCATTTTTCTAATAACTTATTTTTATTCTTTATATTTTAGAAAAGTATCAGTCCACAATGAATTAGAACTTTTAAAAATTTGTTCTTTGCCGCAAATGGTTTTAGAATCACTTTAAGTAAAAATTTAAAACTCTAGAATAATGGTCAAATTGGTAGAAAAAAATAGATTCAAATTCACAGATTGCCATTTAATGATTAGTTATACTTCATCAAAGTAGCTATGCTTCTGGGGTGGCTAATGGGGCCCAGGCATCTATATTATTTAAAACTCTACAGAAGATATAAGGTCTGTGAGAGTAGCATCTTTGCCTGTCGTTTACTGATATATCCCAAAGAAATGGTGTCTCATGCTAAGTAGGTGCTTAATAAACACTGAGTATGTGAACAAATAACTTTTCTGTTGGAAAGACATGCTTGAGGACCATTACTTTCTACATGTTTTTCTACCCTCAAGATTTTACCTGTCAACTGACTGAAGATTCTCATAAGCTTCCATTCTAGTATGTAAGAAAAACAGAAAAATAGTGAGGATGATTGAGCTTGTGAAAGAGCAACAACTACACCACATTTTGTTTATCCATTCACCAGCTGATATTCATGTGAGTTGTTTCTGTCTTTTGGCTATTATAAATAATGCTGCTGTCAACATTCATGCACAAACTTTTATGTGGACATATGTTTCCATGTCTTTTGGAAGGAAACCTAGGAGTGAAATTGCTAGGTCACATTATATCTCTATGCTTGACTTTTGAAGCACTGCCAAACTGTTTTTCAAAGAGGTTGCATCATTTTACATGGCCATCAGCAATGGAGGAGGGTTCCAAATTTTCCATGCCCTCACCAATACTTGCCATGCTCTGTCTTTTGTATTAGTCATTCTTGTAAGTGTAAAGTATTGTCAGATTGTAGATTTGGTTTACATTTCCCTAATAACTAAGGATGTTGAGCATTTTTTCACATGCTTATTAGGCATTCATATATCTTCTTGGAGAAATACCTACTCAAATCCTCTGCCCCACTTTTTTGGATCATTCATCCTTTTATGATTGAATTATAAGCGTTCTTTATATAATATGGATACAATTCCCTTATTAAATATTTGATTTGCACATATCTTTTCTGTCGTTGAGTTGTCTCTTCACTTTGTTGATGATATCCTTAGAAACACAAAAGTTTTTAACCTTGATCAAGTCCAACTTATCTACCTCATCTTTTATAGCTTGTAGTTTTGGTGTCATATCTAAGAAATCATCACCTAACCCACAATCATGAAGATTTATACTGGTGTTTCCTTCTAGGAGATTTATAGTTTTAACTCTTACATTTATGACTATGATGTACTTTGAGCTAATTTCTGTGTAGATGTAAGGTAGGGGTCCAACTTCATTCTTTTGCATATGCATTAACATTTGTTGAAGAGATAAGTAATATTTTAATGCACTAAAAACAGACTCAGTAACAATGTCATGCTGAACCACATGAAAAAATCAGAATACTGATTCATCTTTATTTAAAATGTTGGTATTTTTTTAAGCATGAATTTTTGGAGTCTTTTCAATTTTGGCATCTGAGACAAATGCCTCATTTTCCTCACTCTAGTCTCAGTCCAATAACTCTTAATCTTAGCATATCAAACCTTCCCCATCCTCACTCTTACCTGCCCTTTCAACCACCTGCATCTCCATCCACCATGTCTCAATTTTTATCACTAATAATACAGATTTGTTCATGTTTCCCTGCACACACTATGCTGTGTCAGGCATCTGTCATCTTGATCATACTCTTCACTTGTCATGGAACATATTTCTCACTTTCCATTCCCTCGCTCCATCCTACAAGATCAGGAGCCAAGCTCTCCAGAAAGACATCTGTGAACATCCAAGTTGATTTAGATGCCCCATACATTGCCCTGTCTTCCAGCAACATACCACTTATATTACACTGTGTAATAAATATATCTTCTCTCCCACCAGACAGTAGCTCTTTGTCCTTATGTCCAACTGTGTCTTACTCACCTAGGCACTCCCAGAGTCTAGCACAGCACCTAAAAAATGAAAAATGAGGAACTAGGTGTTTGTTTCACAGTTCATCTAAATGTGAGTACAGCAGGCATAAAGTAATTCCATCTGCCTAAACTGAGCAGAGAAGGTTTCCTCAAGGAAACTTCCTGATAAGAGGATACGAACTAAGTGTGTGGCACAGAAGGCCTTCCATTGCAAAGTGTGAAGAGAGTAGAGGCTGTGTCTGAGGCAAGAGCTACTTGTCCGTGCTTCCAGGACAGAAGCAGAGATCCTAAGGTCTTATTAGAGTGTCAGCCCAGGTACAGAATGGTTATACTTAAATTAGATAATGGGAACTGGTCCTAGGGTCTATGGGTGAGATAAGGAAGTGGCTGTCTCCAGTAGTGCAACAATGAGCAAAAAATAAGGGCAATTCCTCATGAAATCACTTCATGTATTCATTCATCCATTAATTCACTGACCAGTCATCCCAAAAACTTTATGGGGCATCTTTTGGGTACTATTGTGGACCCTTGAATATAAGAGTCAAAAATCAAATTCTTACCCTAAAGAAGTTCATAGTCAAGGCTGCAAACCTACTATGTACACAGGTTGGGATACCAAGAAAATAAAAAGTGTTGACAATCCTGTCTTCAGTGGCTTTAATAGGTTATTCTATTTGCCCCTCCAAATCCACTCTCCATCTTTATTCACCCTGCTATACTGTGAGAGGCTGAATACCTCAGACTACACCACTGGACTTCCTGGTACTCTGGCTTCCAACTGGATTTGGCCAATGCCATGCACCAGCATGAGATTTAAGGGAGGAAAAAGAGCAAGGGTGTTGCATTTATTACCATTGCTGTGGGGCTGCCATGGGCTGGTTTTGCACAAGGCCAAGAGTTTAGTTAAGAGGTACATTCCACACAGCCCTCACTGTTTTCTGGTTATCTTTTCCCTCTCTCCATTCTTTCAGACCTACTATGGCAACTAGATTTCATAACACTATAGTATCAAAGTGTTTTTTATAGTTTCTCTAAATCCTGCTCCCAGGATTATTAATATTATATTAATAAAGTCTTATGAAATTACCCTAATGTGAGTGTGCCATCTGTTTCTCATAGGGCCTCAACTGACAGAATAATCTCCTAGGGAAGATGTGACAAGGACATGATAAGCAGAAAATGGAAGAGGGAATCCGTTTGGACATGTTGAATGAATGCATATAGTCACCCACTGGAAAGAGGGCGTGCAGAAGAGTCAAAGCCATGCTTTGGGATTGTTTCTATTCCAGGAGGCTGGAATCATGCACTGACTGAGGGTGGTTGGGAGTCCACCTCCGAAGGATAACAGATTTGAAGGGCAAGGAAAGGTTTTCTTTCTTCTAGAGAAATGCCTAGAGGACAATGACTAAGTTTTCTGGACATAAACAACAGTGAAGACTTAATGAGCTTAATCCTTCAAAGTAAGTCTCCCTTCCTCCTGCCATCCTGGGACCTCAAAGCAAAGGAAAGGGCAAGTTGATACATCTCAAGTCGAGAGAAAAAGGGAAATAGACTGTTTCCTAAGAGTTGTATGTACCATCAAATAAAAGAACAAAACTGAACTCCGCCAAGTCATCAAAGACCTGGAATGATTTCCAGGTCTATAAGAGTTGCCTACAACCTGACATCTCTAGAGGTCATGCAGAAGGTGTTTCTAGTTGGGGAGCACACTAGAAAGAAGCATGCATAAGGCTATTAGCATGATGTCATCGAGCATTTAAATCATACCACTCACTTCCCTCTTTCTTATTTCATCTCCCTCAAAAAAATCTTAGGAGTACTATTTGGTTTCTCATTTTAGTTTCCTGAAAGAGAATATATAAATGCTGATGAGGTAAAGAGTGCCTAACAAGAATATTTCATGTTGAAAATCATTACATTTAACATCAGGTATTATTATTCCTCAGCCTTCTGTAAGCATCATTAGCATGAGTTGGCCTCCCCAAGTCCAGGAGTCTCTGGAACACAAAGCTAACGTCAAACTTTTGGGCTGAGGGAAAGTCACAAATGTCAAGTGCTGCCTGGAGGCTGCTTGGCAGCCTGCCACCCAAGGCCCCTGGACACACACATATGGAAACAATGGTACCTTATGGACCCTGCCTCCCGCCTCCCTTTCTTGCCCAGTTGATTGCTTGACCAAAATTCAGAAGTTTACCTTCATCCATTTTCAAGTTCATAGGCTGACTTGGCCCATTCTTCTTGACTGACTCTGTCAGTCACTGTATTCGCTGCCTCTATCAGACTAGAGTAATCCACAAATTTGATAAACTGGCATGACTCAACTGATGGATAAACACGTTGAAAAAACAGGCAGAGGAGTTCTGCAACCCCATCCTGTTTACTCTCCTTTTAAAAAACTGGCTTGTCTTTTTCCCCTTTAAAGTTTAGAGCTCAGGACTGAAAGCAACGTCACAGGTGTGGTCTAATCTGTGCATAACTGAGCATGACACCCACCTCCCTCATTCCAGTCCTGTGCTTCTACCAACATAAGCTAAGAACAAAATATCTCCCTACTCCATATGGCTCATGGCTCACACTGCCGATGAAAGCGATGTTTTATTCTGCTGATATGAAGTCACGTCAGTCTATTATGTTGGTTTTCTTTTGAGCTCAAGTGTAGGTTGTATATTCCTGTTCAATTCTGCCTCATTATGTGAATACTATGGTTTCAGCCTGTTGAAATCTATTAGGATCTGAAACAGTGGGTCAGACACATAGAACCTCTCATTCCTCAACTTTTGTCTGACTCCTCAGCACCATCCTATCTCTACTTCCTGCTCTGCTTTTTAGTTCTAGCAATATAAACTTCTTCTGGGTCCCCCCCCCCCCAGTGTTCTCTACCTCTTCAACACAGGAGAAGTCTCAGATTCGTGTAAAGGCCCACACCCAGGCTCTGACCCACTCCACTCAAGCATTGATCTATGAAACACAAGATCCAGCAGCAAAAGGATAGGAACTCTCTGAATCCCACATCTAAGAGCCCTTTCTCCATACTTACAAGGCTATCACAGGATGCTCCAAGTAGCTATGGTATAGCGAGCGAATGGAGGATACAGTTAACTTGAGCTCTACCCTCCCATTTTATATTTAAGTGCACAATACAACATTGTTGTCTGTAGATCCAGAAAAGTTGAAAAATCAGGACTCACGCCCAAGATGGTCCAGAACCAGCTGGTGTCACTAGACCACATTATTTTAAACTCCCCACCTACAGAGGTGAGGCAAGCACCGAGTGAAATCATGGATTTTTAAACTATAATTATTATGGAACATTGACTAAAGATGGGCCAGGTGTGGAACCCAGAGGCTCACGGAACAGAACAAACATTCCCAGCTCTACCTGGTGCCAGGTCTACTGCATGCCAGAGTCAGTCATGTTTCCCAAGATGGGCTGTTCCCAAGCCAGGCTACACATCATCGCCTCTGAATCATTTTTCACTTCTTTTGCTAAATAATTTATCTCCATTTAGACAAAATGGGTCCACAGGCTCCCCAACCTTCCTGGAGCTGATGCATAATTTACAAAGTGATGCTCGGCTGCCCCGCACAGGGAGAACTGAGAGGCTTGGCCACCTGCCAAAGTCGAGAAAGGAAGGCATCAGCTGGAGTAGAGAGAAAAAGCAGCTCTGTGGAAGCATGTGTCTATGAAACAAAGGCACCTGCTGAATCGTCAGTTCCCAAGGCAAAGGCAAGGCAGTGTAGTATGAGCGTCCGGCTGGCTGCCTCCATGGAGGGGGCGAAGCCAGGTAGGGGAGGTAAGTAGTTAACAGTGCTTTGAAAGTCTGAGTAAAATATTATCTATGCTGCATTCTTCCTCAATAATAGCTAGAATTTCAAATGCATTTACCCTATGCTTGACACTTGCCTGTACATTTTCCCTTTAGTTCTCAGAAGAGCCTAAATGGTATATTTCCATTCTGTATATGAGACGTTGAGGCACAGAAGGATATCCTTTGTTTGGAGTTTGAGTTTGTCATATTGTGTTCAGGAGAGCTTGCTCATTGGGGCTAAATAATATGTGCATGTCCATGAAAGAGGAAAACATCATCACCTCCCAAAAAATTTGATCTTCCCCAGTTTTAGATATTGAAGAAGAGACAGAAAGCCAAGCCTTATAAGGTAAGGTATAGATGGGCAGGAAAAAAGGGATAGTATGTCTTTAAATAAAAATGTTTATTGATTTCTTGATTTCTGGAGAGAGAGGAAATAAAAGGGAAAGAGAAACACTGATGTGAAAAACATCAACTGGTTTCCTCTCACATGCACCCCAACCAGGGATTGAATCCACAATCTGGGTATGTGTCCAAACCAGGAATCGAACTAGTGACTCTTCAGTGCAGACAATGACACTCAACCAACTGAGCCACATGAGCCATGGCTGGAGCTCTATCTTTTTAGCTGAGATGTTAATGTATCTAAACATACTTGAAAGGTGTGAGGAAATGGGCTCTTGCCTCAAGAAAGTGTGTGAACAGGGGCAAAGCAGGGAGACAGACCATGGAAAGCCCAAGGCTGCTATTAGGTAGCAAGTATCTTATAAACCAAAATGTCAAGTACTGCACTATGACCTGGGAGTCATTCCCTTGCTTAACCTGAAAGTCCTGCCAATCATTCTTTCCTGCCTCAGTTGTACCTTGGGGAATGAAGGAGTGAATTTCAGTCCACCTTGGATACATGTGAAACTAAGATCCACAACCTCTGTAGAGAACTTTGTTGTCAACAACAATAATGAGAGGCCAAAGGGATGGATGTGTCTCAGGGATGAGAAAGATCCCTCCCCTACCTCTGGGAGCACCCTCTTGGATGACTACCAAAGGCCAATGAGGATTCAATTTCATTAAAAGTTCAGGTGCATTTCTTTACCTGTTCACAGGCAAGTGAGGCCCAATAGGAGAATAAAAATGGAGGCCCCTTTCAGCCAAACCTGGAGGCTGCTCTAGGTCAGGCAGCTGGGGTCCCAAGGGAAGACAGAAAAATAAATTAAACTCCTTCATCTGGAAAATAAATACTGAGTGGCAAGTGATTATGTGCATTGCATGAGTGAGTCAGGGAGGTTTAATTCTCTAATTACTGCCTCTAGTTTTCCCATGGAGATAAAAAGCAAGTTGGTGGAGAGAGATAATCAGGGCATTAATACTGTGTCTCCTTGGCTTCTGTAGCTTAATGAAATAATAAAAATATCCTCTTAAGTAGTCAATTCTGGTTAAAAAGGAAGGAAGGAAGGAAGGAAGGAAGGAAGGAAGGAAGGAAGGAAGGAAGGAAGGAAGGAAGGAAGGAAGGAAGGAAGGAAGGAAGGAAAGGAGAGAGGGAGGAAGGAAGGAAGGAAGGAAGGAAGGAAGGAAGGAAGGAAGGAAGGAAGGAAGGAAGAAATGGGAAAATATTTGAGACAATATGTTTATCTTGCACTTGATTCAAAACAAATCCTAAGAGATTTACTGAGCAACTATTATGAGACTGTGATCATTCCTAAGTCTTTGGAGCTCAATGTCATGAGCTCAGCTCAGAAGGCACTAGATCTGGCCTCCTTTGAACATTCCCCACAACACACACTCACCACCAACTCTTTGATTTCACTAATACTCATTTATGTTCTATTGGAACGATTGTGTCTATTAAGCAAACTACATGTATTAAGTAATAATTAGTTCTCTTTTTAGTATATAAAATTTTGAATAAGAGTTTACTTCAAGAGATAAACCATGGGCTCAGACTGAGTCAGCAGAATCACAGCTGAAATGTATGTGGCCCTTAAACAACCATGGACAGAGTGAGAGCCTGCTATGTGCCAGGAGTTTTTGGGGAACTTAGAATAAGAGTAAACAAGATGTGAGTGTGTGTTTTTAAAACCCCAGGTCCTCAAATAGCATAAATTCTAGTGGACAAGTAAAGCCAAAACAAATTTACAAAAAATAAATAATACTGTATATTGTAAGATTATGAGTGATGTTAGAAAAGAGGTATCCATGGAGATAAGGGGGTGTCGTGTGGGGGGAGGACAGGCTGTGATTTGAGAGTGGTCAGGATTGGGTTCATGGAGAAAGTACCACCTAACGGAGGTAAGAGTGAGCCAAATAGATACCCATCGGAGAGGATTTAAGCAAAGGCATGCCTGGAACATCAGGGCAGCAGCCACGCCCCGTGCCTCTGGACAGAATCCATGGACAGAGTTACAGTTGAACCAACCAAAGAAAAACTGCAGGAGAGATGATGAAGAGCTGTGTTGGACATTGGAAGGACTCTGCCTTTACTCCAAGGGAAATGAGGAGTCTTAAAGGATTTTACACTAAGAAATGGCATGATTAGAAAAGTATTATCTTCCTATGTGGTGTACCTTTAGTTAGCCTACTTATAAAACATTCAACAGGCTTTTTGGAATATTGAAAATTCCTGAAGCAGTTTCCAGGATCATCTCTGGGCTACAGCAAAGGTCCCAAACC
>PVJC01035673.1:0-18126 GCA_004026665.1 Murina feae
TTATATGAAATGCTGAAAGGTATCCTTTGAGAATGAGGAAGAAGAAAAAGGAAAGTAAAAATTATGAACAACAAATATATATCAACGAGTGAATCTAAGAATCAAGTGAATAAAAAATCTGATGAACAGAATAAACTGGTGAATAGAATAGAATCAGAGGCATAGAAAGGGAGTGGACTGACAATTTTCGGGAGTTAAGAGTGTTGGGGATGCATGAAGAGACTGGACAATAATTGTACACCTATGGATGAAGACAATGGGGGGGCAAGGTCAGAGGTTGGGGTGGGAATTGGGAGGAGGGGAGCTATGGGGGAAAAAAGAGGAACAACTGTAATAATCTGAACAATAAAGATAAATAAAAAAATAAAAAAAACATTAAAAAAAAGAAAACAGTATGGTGTTTCCTCAAAAATTTTAAAATGGAACTATAATTTGACCCAGTAATACCACTTTTAGTAATATATCCCAAGAAACCAGAAACACCAATCAGAAAGGATATATGCACCCCTATGTTCATAGCAGCACAATTTACAATAGTCAAGATTTGGAAACTGTCTGAATACCCATCAACAGATAAGTGGATTAGAAATCCATGGTATATATACTCAATGGAATACTCTCTTATCTAATAAAAGAGTAATATACAAATTAGGCTTCACTCTGTCACAAATATGGCCGCCCCCATAGCCACAACATGGCTGCGCCCATAGCCACAAGATGGTGACGACTAGTCCTGCTCAGCCCCGCCACTGAATTGGTCAGACCTGTTAGCCAGGCAGGTGGCAAGGGAGGCTGGGGGCCTGAGGGGCAGGATGGTGATTAAAGGGGGTTGGGGGTCACCTGCCCAGGCCAGAGGTTTTTGACAGAGGCCTCAGGCATGGGCAAGGGCAGAGGCAGTAATCGGAGGAGGCAAGGGTGGAGTTGGTTATTGGAGGGGTATGAGGGTGCCCTACCCAGGAATAAGCCTGGGCCAGAGGTCTCAGGCCTGGGCAGGGTCAAGGCTGGAGATTGCAGGGGCCAGGGCTCTGTGGAGCCAGTGATTGGAGGGGCAAGAGTGGAGCCTGAGATCACAGGAGTTTGATCACCAATGGATCTGGCAAAGCAGGGGTCTGGAGGTTCCCTTCCCAGGCCTGTAGCCTTGGCCAGAGGTTGCAGTGGGGCAGGGGTGGAGCCCAGGATCTCAGGGCCTGGACAGGGGCAGAGCTGGAGATCTGAGGGGCAAGGGCGGAGCCTGTAATCACAGGGTTCTGGGCACAAGTGGATCTGGCTATTCAGGGGTCTGGGGGTCCTCTGCCAAGGCCTGCAGTCTAGGCCAGAGGCTGCCAGTGGGGCAAGGGCAAAGCCGGTGATGGCAGGGGCCAGGATCAGAGCAGGTGATCACAAAGTCCTGGGCTCTGTGAAGTTGGTGATCAGAGGGGCTTGGGGGTCCCCTGCCCAGGCTTGCATCCTCGGCCAGAGGTTACAGGCCTGGGCAGGGGTGGAGCTGGGATTGGAGGGGTAAGGGTAGAGTCAGTGATCAGAGTGAACTACAGAGGAAACACCTTTTCTTACTGGTTATTGGCTAAGCTCCCTGTATGCCACTGGTAATATTCTTAGTAACTTGGGTAATAAGAATCCCTAAAGGCGATCTAGGGTTTTTCCACCACACTCCTGGAGAAAAAAGGAAGGTCCACTGTTGGAGGGATAAGAAATGTCATATCCTGCCCTAACCGGTTTGGCTCAGTGCATAATGCCTCAGCCTGCTGACTGCAGAGTCTGGGTTTAATTCTGACCAAGGGCATGTACCTAGGTTTCAGGCTTCTTCCTGGCCAGGGCCCAGGTCAGGGCATATGGAGGAGGCAACCAATCAAATTGTTCCTCTCACTTTGATGTTTCTCTCTGTTTTTCCCTTTTCTTCCACATTCTCTAAAAATCAATGGAAACATATCCTCAAGTGAGGATAAAAAAAAAAGAAAAAGAAATAAAGAAATGTCATAGCCTATGAAAGACATCTTGAAAATGTTTAAAGAAAGTTGTCATTTTTTCATGGTGAAGGGACTGGAGTCCAAGTTGATGAAAACATCTTGGTGGCTGTGGTGACTGGCAGTGGCTGCAGCAGTGGGGTAAAGGAGCTGGTGGCTTCCCCTGATTAGCCTTATAGCCTCCCACAGAGGGAGGCCAGACTGCAGCTTAGGCCTGCTCCCCAAGGGGAGCAGGAAGTGGGCCTAAGCCGTCAGTAGAACACCCCCTGAGGGCTCCCAATATGTGAGAGGGGGCAGGCTGGGCTGAAGAACACCCCTCAGTGCATGAATTTCATGCACCGGGCCCCTACTGCTGCTATAAAAAAGAAGGAATTCTTACCATTTGCAGCAGAATGGATGATGAAACTGGAGAGCATTATGCTAAGTGAAATAAGTCAGGAAGTGAAAGATAAACACCACATGATCTCACTCATTTATGGACAATAAAGAACATTTTAACCTGATGGAAAAAAAGATAGTGAGGCAGAGAAGCATTGAACAACTGTTAAATTACAGTGGGAAGGCTGGGGTGTGTTGGGGTGGTGGGGTGAGGGCATGTGCTGGAGGGTAGGGGAGGCTAGGAGAAGGTCAATGAGAAAAAAAGGAGACATGTGTACTACTCTCTGTAATACTTTAAACAATGAAATAAAAATTTTAAAAAATTAGAATTTTATCAGAGGAACTTATATTTTTGTAATTTAAGTCTACCACTTCCAAATATGACACTTGTTTCCTATATGCCTATTTGGAAAAGCAAAGTTGGATTTCTTCTATCAGTGGTAGCCACTAAAATGGATAGAATAGATTTTATTATCAATATTCCTCAATTTTTTTTTCTGTAAGGAGCCAGGTAGTTGATATTTTCAGTTTTCTGTGCCACATACAATCTGTCAAATATGTTCAGCTCTGCCCTTGCCATCCAAAAACAGCCACAGACAATACATAGATGGATTAGTGTAGCTTTGTTCTAATAGAATAGATAGATGGTGGGCCAGATTTGGCCCATAGGTCATAAGTGCCAAAGTGATCATGAATGAATCATAATTCTGGTCTGGATGAAAAGCAATGTTCTAAATAGTGAAGTGTTCATCAACTTTGATTCCTGATTGAGGATGATGTGGAGCTGACCACCCAGTAAAGCCAAGATGGATGTTTTACAGGGGCAAGAAATAAACTTGGTTTTTAGCTCACTAATATATTTATTTGTTACCATATCATGAAGTAACCCACTTTGATACAACATATTTATTCCTTGTTTAATTAATTGAATTATATTATTTCAGTAATAAAGAGAAAATATTAAAAATGAAATATTTAAGAGTGAGAGAATTAGGAAAGCTTCTTAGTTGCTAATATCTAATCTTAAACCTTTACCAGTCTTGCAAATGGATATGATTCATTAGCATTTCACCCTGACCCAGATTTTCCATTTTGTTTTCCGATTCCTGTGTGAGTACATGATTCACATGTACAATCCCATTTAATATTTATAACTTTAGGGTAGGTACTCAAATGTCTCTGATCATAGAGCCCATCTAAAAGGGAGAAGAAAATGTTGAAGAAACAGATCTTGAAATTGGCAATAAGTAAATTTGATGCTGGAAACTTTGGTTATCATATTAGCATATTTTATTCATAACATTCTCTTATTTTCTATAATCTTCATAATAACTGCAAATCAAGTAGTATTCCCTTAAGTTATGGATATTGTATCTCACAGAGGTCAATTGTTACCTAATAACATATGACCAGTAAATGGCAGAGTGAGGATCCAAACCTAAGGCTTCTTAATTCCAAAATCTGGATCATAAAATTGTTTTATTCCATACTATATACTGTGGTTCTCCACTAGGGGGTACTTTTGTGTCTCAGGGGACATTTAGCAATGTGTAGAAAGACATTTTTGTTGTGAACAAATGAAGAGTGTGAGGGTTGCCACTGGCAATCCATGGGAAGAGATCATGAATGCTATTAATTATCTTACAATGCACAGGACAGTACCCCAATAAAAAGATCTCAGCCAAAAATGTCAGTAATGTGTAGAATGAGAAACCTTGCTCTATACCTTATCTCCTTTAGCATGAATACAAGAGCAGCAGGTGCTGATTGATTGCTGAATTGAAAAGAGTGGCCTGTGTCCTGGTCAGAGTGGCTCAGTTGGTTGAGCATTGTCCCATGCACTGTAAGGTCCCTGGTTTGACTCCTGGTCAGGGAACATACCTAGGTTGGGGGTACAGCCCAAAGCTTCTTTGATTTGGGTGCATACTAGAGACAACTTATCAACGTTTCTTTCCCACATCTATATTTCTCTCTCCCCCTTTCCCATCCTCTCTCTAAAAATCAATAAAGTCATATATTAAAAAAAATAGTGGATTCTGTTTCACAGAATAATTTTTATTTAAAAAAAACCTTGAGCATTGCCTTTCCATGCTGGATTTACTGAAGATAATCTTCAAGTACTACTTGGTAGCACCATTTCTGGATAACATCCAATTTTTCTGGTAATACACAAACAAATACAGCAGCTTGACCTAACTCACATAAATCACAATATGGGCATATGTTTTACTTACCTTTGCTTGCCAATGCTCTCCAGGCACTTTAATATTCAGAATTAAGCATTTTAAGACAGTTAAAACATTTACATGTAGCAACATACCAATATTTTAAAACTTAATTTTAAATGTTCTAGCAAACTGAATATTCCAAATACCAATAGCTTGCTCATGCTGCAGTAGATTCTCATAGATGAAATGTGTCCTGGCCCTTGCTGACACAGGATAATTAGCAAATACTAGGGAATCAGTTCATTCTCACCTAAGTGGATACCTATGAACTTACAGAGAGCAAAAGAGAAAATGCTGGAATGGTTGTGATAAAAATAGGTTTCCACCAATCAGAAAGGATAGATGCACCCCTATGTTCATAGCAGCACAATTTACCATAGCTAAGATTTGGAAACAGCCTAAGTGCCCATCAGCAGATGAATGGATTAGAAAACTGTGCTACATCTACACAATGGAATACTATGCTGCTATAAAAAAGAAGGAATTCTTACCATTTGCAGCAGCATGGATGGAACTGGAGAGCATTATGCTAAGTGAAATAAGCCAGTCAATGAAAGAAAAATACCACATGATCTCATATATGGATAATAAAGACCATTATAAATTGATAAAAATAAACAGATACAGAGGCAGAACAGCATTGAATAGACTCTCAAACTGCAGCTGGAAGGTTCGGGAGGGTTGCGGGGGGGAGTTAAGAGATCAACTGAAGGACTTGTATGCATGCATATAAACATAATCAATGGACCCAAAACACTGGGGGGTACGGGAGGAGGGGGAAGGTCAAAGGGAAAAAATGGAAAGTTATTTAACACTCTTTGTAATACTTTAAGCAATAAAACAAAATTTAAAAAAAGAAAGAAAAAGCAAACCTCAAAAAAAATAGGTTTCCATAGGCAATGAAATAAACTTTCCGGAAACTAATATTAATAGTTGTGTTGAAAATTCTGAACAGCTGACATCCCACTATATCCAGGCTCTGTCTCTCCATTGATTCTACAATATCCATATCTATATTTCCCACATTCATCCACCATAGTGTGGCTTAGTGAATGGGATTGTCCTGAAATGTCACTTATCTGTTTAAAAGTTTTGCCCATGTAATAAAATATAAACTCTTTAGACTGGAATTCAAGACCATTAATAATACTAGGAGCCAGTGCACAAAAATTTGTGGACTCAGGGGGTCCCTCAGCCCGGCCTGTTGCCCTCTCGCAATCTGGGACCCTTCAGGGGATATCCACCTGCTGGTGTGCCTGGCCAGCCTGGGTGAGGGACTGATGGCTATTTGCAGGCTGGCCAAGCCCCCCAGTGTGGACCCTCACCCCATTGGGGTGTGGTAAGCCTGGGTGACAGGCTGAGTGCCGTTTTCAGCCTGCCCTTCAGGTTTTGAATCCTTATTGGGGTACCTGGCCAGCATGGGTGAAGGGCTGAGGGCCGTTTTCAGGCTTTCAGGCTGCCCACAGCTCCCATTGAACCAAGGTTCCAGCGAGGCTGGCTGGAATCAGGTTATTGTAAACAGAGGCTCAGCCAGCCTAGGCAGGCAGTTGCAATGGAATACTGCTGTTTACTCTAGCTCCGTGGCTGCTGGCCTCCATCTTGGCTGGATTAATTTGCATATAGCTGCTCTGATTGGCTGGTGGGCATGGCTTGGCTGGTGGGCGTGGCTTAGGCATCCCAGAGAGATCATTAATTTGCATATGACTCTTTTATTAGATTAGGTGGTCTCTTTCCCATATTATGCTTTAATCATTTTCCATGTACATATCATGCCCTCTTTCCTATTTCCTTTAACACACTTCCAAACCAGGTTTCTCTCAATGGGAAGTACCTACCCAAAATCCCAGACTCTGGCACTCTTAATCTTGATGAATTCATTAGAGCAAAGTGCTGTCCTATTTGTCCTTTTAATGAGGACTATAACAAATTGACACTCAGGAGACATTCAGGAACTAAGTTTTTAAAAATATAAATAAAGTAATGAAATATCAAAGTTGATAGAACCATTCATGGGTAAATACTGTAATGGTGTATGAGGTGCCAAAGATTATGATTTAATGAATCCTTAACAAGACAGATAAAGAAAAAAAGAAAGAAGAAAATAAAGACATTGTCCACATTATTTTAGCTATTGAAAGATATTAAAAACTGCATTCAAGATAAAACAAGAAAATAAATGTGTTTTTGTTGTTGTTTAATATATCTTTATTATTGATTTTTTTACAGAGAGAAAGGGACAGGGATAGAGAGTTAGAAACATCCATGAGCGAAACATAGATCAGCTGCCTCCTGCATGCAATGTGCCTGCAACCAAGGTACATGACCGGAATCAAACCTAGAACACTTGAGTCCACAGGCTGACACACAGTCCACTGAGCCAAACCAGTTAGGGCAAAAATCAATGTTTTTGAGATGTCATTCTCTAAATAAAGAGCCAGTGGACTGAGACTAAATGAATTATAAGATCTGGGATGAATTTTAGAGGCACTAGAAGGAAAACAGACCTTAAATTTAGAATTTGATTATGCTTATATGCATGCATACAAGTCCTTCGGTTGATCTCTTACCTCCTTCTCTCTTCCCAACACTCCCCAGCCTTCCCACTGTAATTTGACAGTCTGTTCAATGCTTCTCTGTTCATCAGGTTATAATGTTCTTTATTATCCATAGATGAGTGGAATCATGTGGTGTTTTTCTTTCACTTCCTGGCTTATTTCACTTAGCATAATGCTCTCCAGTTCCATCCATGCTCCTGCAAATGGTAAGAATTCCCCATTTTTTATAGCAGCATAGTATTCCATTGCATAGATGTACCACAGTTTTCTAATCCACTCATCTGTTAATGGGCATTTGACACAAGACACTGGGGGGGGCGGGGTGTAAGGGCATGTGCTGGGAGGTAGGGGAGGGAGGGGGAAGGTCAATGGGGAAAAAAAGGAGACATATGTACTACTATTTGTAATACTTTAAACAACGAAATAATTTTTTAAAAAATTAGAATTTGATCAGAGATTATCTATATAAACATACATATATAGAGATATATATTAATCATTTTATTAAACAGTAAGTCCTCTTTCAGCAAAACATAAAGAAGTTAATATGAGTAGTATTATTTTAAGCATTTTCCCTAAACAAAAAAATTCCTTCCATAAAAAGTAAAGAAGCTAGGAAAATAGTACATTTAACTCAAATATATGTTATCAAGTAAAACAAAACAAAACACATTAAAATGATAAAACAGGATTATAATAGAACTAGGGGCCCAGTGCACAAAAATTTGTGTACTCAAGGGGAGGTCCCTCAGCCCCACCTGTGCCCTCTCACAGTCTGGGACCTCTCAGGGGATGTCCACCTGCTGGCATGCCTAGCCAGCCTGGGTGAGGGGCTGATGGCTGTTTGCAGGCTGGCCAAGTCCCCCAGTGGGGACCCTCACCCCATGGGGGTGTGGTCAGACTGGGTGAGGGGCTGAGGGCCATTTTCAGGCTGACCACAGTTCCTTCAGGGTTCAGGTCCCTACTGGGGTGCCTGGCCAGCCTGGATGAGGGGCTTAGGGCAGTTTTCAGGCTGCCCACAGCTCCCATTGACACAATGTCCCAGCGAGGCTGGCTGGAATCAGGTTTCTGGGGTTTATTTATCTTCTATAATTGAAATTTTCTTGCCTTGAATGGAGGCCTAGGCAGGCAATGAAGCCTCCTGTTTGTTTCAGCTCCATGGCTTCTATAATTTAAACATTGTTGCTTTCAGCAGAGGCCCGGCCACCCTAGGCAGGCAGTTTCAACTCCATCGCTGGTGCAACAGAAGCCTCCTGTTTGCTCTAGCTCCGTGGCTGCCGGCTACCATCTTGACTGGGTTAATTTGCATACAGCCACTCTGATTGGCTGGTGGGCATGGCTTGATTGGTTGGGGTGGCTTGGGTGTCTCAGAGAGATGGTTAATTTGCATATTACTCTTTTATTAGATTAGATAATAACACAGTGAACTGATTCATTATAATGATGCCACAAATTGACAAAGATTCTTTGCTTAATCAAATCTTAGTTAAGTTCCTGAACCTTCTCCTAGGCCCATCTGGTCACTTCCTTGCAAAATTCAGTTTTAGCAACAACTCTGCTAAGTCAGTTTAACCAGAGCAACTCTACCCATCCTAAATATCGGCTCAACCTTGATATCTGAGGTCTGATTACTCTGACATGTCTTCAGCAAAGAATCCTATTAGGTTGGTTTAGCCAGAATCCCCATTACTCCTGATTTCCTCTTAGTAATTTTCCATTTACTGACTGAACTCTGCTCCTTGGTTATAATTTCCAGTTGTATATGCTATAAGCAGAGTTGATCCCAATCTCTTTCTTAAAATTCCATTGCAGTGGTTTATATATCTAGCATGATGGTCCTGAAACAATCTGCCTTACCACCTTTAACAAGTGTCATTTGATATTTTTGTTTAACAGCAATTCATGGCAAACAATGATATTACCAACTTTTTATAAGAACCAGTGGACACAGACAAACACCAGGGAGGTTAGGGCATGAGTGTGTGTGTGTGTGGGGGGGAGTTGGGGGGATAAGGATACATATGTAATACCTTAATAAATAAAGAAAAAATAATTTAAAAAGAACATGAACAGGGCATTCTATAATTGAGCCCTAAATGGTTTGACTCAATGGATAGATAATTGGCCTGTGGACTGAAAGGCCCCAGGTTCAATTCTAGTGAAGGGAATGTATCTTGGTTGCGGGCACATCCCCAGTGGGGAGTGTGCAGAAGGCAGCTGATTGATGTTTCTCTCTCATCGATGTTTCTAACTCTATATCCCTCTCCTTTCCTCTGTGTATATATATATATATATATATATATATATATATATATATATATATATATATATTTTAAAGAAGTAAGTTGAAATGAATTTAAAGATTTTAATGTCTAATTTCCAGGAAGAGACCTAACAACAACCCAAAGAAATATATAAAGCAATATTTTCCATACTACTCTTTCAAGTGATTTAATTTATTCAAAGCAAATTTCTTAAATGGAAGTTTAAAAACTGGTGTTGACAGTGAACCATAAAAGTCAAAAGCATTTTGAAGATAAAATTTTCAGTTATTTTTGCTTTAATTTTGTATCATCTTTCTTGCAAAGTATGGAGAATTGACTTCAGACACTGATATCCCAGCCTTCTAGTTAACTCCATATTATGATGTTGTTTTTTATTTAAAGTGTAAACATTGCCTACCTTGAAAGAAGGGCATTTACTGAAATAATGCTGACATGATCAATACATCTGAGTGAAATTTTTTAATGTCATTAACCACACACATATTCCTCTTCCCCATACAGTGTTTGATATTATAGGGAAAAACAACATTTGTATTTGCTGAGTATTTCCTAATACTATAGAGAAAAAATAAACATTTGTATTTGTTGAGTATTTTATTATTACACTAGGGGCCCGGTGCATAAAAATTTGTGTGCTTGGGGGGAGGGTCCCTCAGCCCAGCCTGTGCCCTCTCGCAGTCTGGCACCCCTCAAGGGATATCCACATGCTGGCATGCCTGGTGAGGGGATTATGGCTGTTTGCAGGCTGGTCAAGCCCCCCAGTGGGAACCCTCACCCCATTGGTGTGTGGCCAGCCTGGGTGAGGGGCGGAGGGCTATTTTCAGGCTTCCCACAGCTCCCATTGACCCAAAGTCCCAGCGAGGCTGGCTGAAATCAGGTTTTTGGGGTTTATTTATCTTCTATAATTTAAACATTGTTGCTTTGAGCTGAAGCCTAGGCAGGTAAGGAAGCCTGCTGTTTGTTTCAGCTCTGTGGCTTCTATAATTGAAACATTGTTACCATGAGCAGAGGCTCAGGCAGCCTAGGCAGGTAGTTGCAGTGGAAGCCTGCTGTTTACTCTAGCTCTGTGGCTGCTGGCCTCCATCTTGACTGGGTTAATTTGCATACAGCCGCTCTGACTGCTTGGGAGGCATGGCTTGGCTGGTGGGCATGGCTTAGGTGTCTTGGAGTGACAGTTAATTTGCATATTACTATTTTATTAGTTTAGATGATCATTTATAGAAAGGACATGTTTCCAAATAGACAAAACTGTGCACTTAAATATGTGCACTCTTTGTATGTGAGCATATGCTTGAGTTATAAAAGTGTTTGTACATAGATAACGCTTTAACTATGCTTAAATAAATAACTTATTTGAAAACTACATGCAGTTTCCTTTAAAACATAACTTTTGTCTACTTGGACAGACTAGTTTCACAGCTTCTGTGATATATACTTGAATCAAACCTCTAATCATTATCAGTTTATATATCAATGCACCTTAAATATTTTATGTGATTTGAAAGTTCTGATAGTCTGAAATGTATAAAAAAAAGGAAAAACAATTTTTGAAGCTTTACGCTACAGAGGAAACATCAGAGTTAATTATTTCAAAATAAGAAAAGTTTCTCTTCACATAATAGATGTGAAGGTTTATGTAATTGTGGTAAAATAGACATAACATAAAACCTACTATCTTAACCATTTTTAGCTAAACAGTTCAGTGAATATTAAATATATTCATATTGTTGTGCAACTATCACCATCATCTATCTCCAAAATTCTATGAGTTGTACTATTAAATTCTTATAGTCAGTCATTCATAAAGAAATATACTTTTAAATTTAAAAATAGATATACAGAATCTAAAATGGGAGAGTTAGCATGCAAATGGAAATCTATAAATGAATGACTACTCATGGAATAAGGTAGTTTTTTTAAATATATTTTATTGATTTTTTTACAGAGAGGAAGGGATAGGGATAGAGAGTTAATAACATTGATGAGAGAGAAACACTAATCAGCTGCCTCCTGCACACCCCCTACTGGGTAGAATGGTGTTTACCAGAAGCTGGAGTAGGAAATTAGGGAGATAATGTTTAAGGGTAGAAAGTTACAACTGGTAGGTAAGTGCTGGATATCAAATGTACAACATGTGATTATAGTCAACAATACTGTATTACAAAATTCAAAGTTATAAAGAGAGTAGATCTTAACTATTCTCACCACAAAAAATAATATATATGTGACATGATAGAGGTATTCTCCTTAATAATACTATGGTGGTAATCCTATAGCAATGTATAAATGTATCAAACCAACTTGTTGTATACTTTACATTTACTGAATGTTATATGTTAACTACAGACCCAGTGCACAAAAATTTGTGCACTTAGGGAGGTCCCTCAGCCTGGCCTGTGCCCTCTTGCAGTCTGGGATCCCTCCGGGGATGTCCACCTGCTGGCTTAGTCCTGCTCCCTGAGGGAATGGGCCTAAGCTGGCAGTCAGACAACCCTCTGGGAGCCCGGGAGCCCTCGGGGGATGTCCCCTTGCCAGCAGGGAGCAGGCCTAAGCTGCAGTCGGACATCCTTAGTGCTGTTGAGGAGGTGGGAGAGGCTCCCACCGCCACTACTATACTGGCAGCCATCAGCCTGGCTTATGGATGAGCAGAGCTCCCTCTGTGGGAGTGCATTGACCACTAGGGGCAGCTCCTGCATTGAGTGTCTGCTCCCTGGTGGTCAGTGTGTGTCATAGTGACCAATCATTCCCAGTGGTTCTGCTGTTAGGGTCAATTTGCATATTACCCTTTTATTATATAGGATAGAGGCCTGGTGCATGGGTGGAGGCCGGCTGGTTTGCCCTGAAGGATGTCCTAGATCACAGCCAGGGTCCCCACTGGAGTGCCTGGACAGCCTAGGTGAGGGACTGATGGCTGTTTGCAGGCTAGCCAAGCCCCCCAGCAGGGACCCTCCCCATGAGGATGTGGCCATCCTGGATGAAGGGCTGATGGCTGTTTGCAGGCTGGCCATAGTCCCTACAACCCAACCTCCCAGTGAGGCTGGCTAGAAGCAGGTATCTGGGATTTATTTATCTTCTATAATTGAAACTTATTGCCTTGAGTGGAGGCCACAGCTGGCCAGGGAAGGTAGGAAGCTTGGCTTGCTCCATCACAGGGGCAACCAAGCCTCCTGCTTGCTCCAGCTCCGTGGCTGCCAGCTGCCATGTTGGTTGAGTTAATTTGCATATGTTTATTCTGATTGACTGGTGGGTGTGGTTTGGGTGTAGCAGAGTGACACCAATTTACATGTTTCTCATTTATTAGTGTAGATTATACCTCAACTTAAAAGATGGTTTTCAGGGATTCCCACTTGTATGGCCTTCATTTGACTTGCCCATTCATCACTTATTTAAGTACTTACTATGCATCAAAAATGGTTAAAGGAATAGTCCCTCCACTCACAGATCTTATATTCATTGAGTTTCTATTAGGTTTCCTCTTTTAGAACTGTCCTTAAATATAGCTCTACAAAGCATGCTGAGGAGGTAGGTAATGTTAGATATCCCACAAACCCACAATACATCCACAATCTTCCAGTTGACAAGGACAGAGTACCATATATTTAGTTGATTCAGAGGGAGGTAATTTAATGATTGATCAAAATAGCAAAGTTTTTCATCTGAGTCTTGAGACACAGATAACAGGAGTCAAATAATGGTAGTGGCTTAAATTGAACTACTTGAAATAGATTGTCCTGCACAGATTGGGGGGAGGTATTTGGCAATTCATGTGGCTTTTTTATTTTCTGGTCAAACTTTTTAAATTCAGAATTGCTCATAAATATTAGTTGATACAAAGTTTTCTTTCTTTTTTTATTGTTTAAAGTATTACATATAATATTACATGTTCCTTTTCCCCCCATTGGCCTCCCTCCAGTCACCCACAACCCCATCCCGGCACATGCACTCACCCCTCTAGTGTCTGTGTCCATTGGTTATGCTTATATGCATGCATTCAAGTCCTTTGGTCGATCTCTTACTCTCCTTACCACTGAGGTTTGATAGTCTGTTTGATGTTTCTCTGTCTCTGTATCAATTTTTGTCCATCAGTTTATGTTGTTCATTATATTCCACAAATAAGTGAGATCATGTGATATTTTTCTTTCTCTGACTGGCTTATTTCACTTAGCATTATGCTCTCCAGTTCCATCCATGCTGTTGCAAATTGTAAGACTTCTTTTTTTTTCAGCAGCGTAATATTCCATTGTGTAGATGTACCACAGTTTTCTAATCCATTCATTTGCTGATGGACACTTAGGCTGTTTCCAAATCTTAGCTATTGTATATTGTGTTGCTATGAACATAGGGATGCATATGTCCTTCCTGATTGGTGTTTCTGATTTCTTGAGATATATTCTTAGTAGTGGGATCACAGGGTCAAATGGGAGTTCCATTTTTTATTTTTTGAGGAAATTCCATACTGTCTTCTACAGCACCAGTCTGCATTTCCACCAGCAGCACATGAGGGTTCCTTTTTCTCCACATCCTCACCAGTACTTATCATTTGTTGATTTGTTGATGATAGCCATTCTGACAGGTGTGAGATGGTACCTCATTGTCATTTTGATTTGCATCTCTCAGATGATTAGTGACTTAGAGCATGTTTTCATATGCCTCTTGGCCTTCTGTATGTTCACTTTCAAAAGGTATCTGTTTAAGTCCTTTGCCCATTTTTTGATTGCATTGTTTATCTTCTTTTTGTTAATATGTATGAGTTCCCTATAAATTTTGGAGATTAGGCCCTTATCGAATATAAGATTGGCAAATATGTTCTCAGATGCAGTGGGCTTTCATGTTGTGTTTAAAAAACAAGCCGATAGAAAGAAGAAAGGGAATGGTAGAGAAAAGAGCAGAAATTAAAAGCCACAAGGCCTAAAGACACCATAAAAGAATCCCGTTAAAATCCTACTTTATTTGTGTTAGACTGAATGAGTTTGTTTTCCTTAAAGCTAAAAGAATGTTATTAAAGTACCATATTTTCTGGCATATAAGGCAACTGGGCATATAAGACAACCCCCAACTTTTGAGAATATTTTCCTGGGTTAAAAAAGTCATCTTAAATGATGGAAAATATGGTAAATATAAAAAATATTAACCCTAGCTGGTTTGGTTCACTGGATAGAGCATCGGCCTGTGGACTAAAGGGTCCCAGGTTTGATTCTGATCAAGGGCATGTACCTCGGTTGTAGGCTCTTCCCCAGCCCAGGACCTGGTCAGGGCTCTTGCAGGAGCAACCAATCAATGTGTTTCTCTCACATGGATATCTCTTGCTGTTTTCCCCTCTCTCTTCCAGTCTCTCTACAAATCAATGAAAAAATAACTTAAGTGAGTATTTTTTAAAAAGTAAAAGAAATATGTTAGCACTCTGGAATGGTTGAATTGTGGATGATGTTATAGGTGATTTTTATTTTCTTGAATGCAATTTCTACATTTTCTAATTTTTAGGCAATGATGCTCTATGGCTTTTATAATTAGATAAATATTAATCCATCCATTTAACAAATACTTATTCAGCACCTACTATGTGTCAGGCCTTGCCTAGGTTATGAATATACAATGGTGAAAAAGAGGACAAAGTCCCTGCTATCCCATGGTTCATATTAGATTTCATGATTTAATATATTCTCTTCCTCCTGCCTCAAAGTTGAGGTGCAAATTTTCCTAGAGAAACCAACTGACTTCAAATGATTTCTTTGGTTTGGTTTACTTGGAAGAGGTTTATGTGTGTGCATATTACTTTTTTTTTTTTTTTTACTTTTCAGTCCTTTGTTATTATTTTTTAAATGGTTTTATTAAATATATTGGGGTGATATTGGTTCATAGGCTCATATAGGTTTCAGGTGTGGATTTCTATGTTACAAGATCTGTATATAGCACTGTGTGCCCACCAACCAAAGTCAAATCATCTTAACATGGATTTTTTAGTATGATTGACAACTGAAAACTAAAATTTCTCCTGAAACATTATAAAATATTTTTAAGAAAATGGTACTAAATAAATACTTTAAAAATAAAATCTAAATTTTCTTTATGAAAGCCCTATCAAGTGTACTCAGGTTATATTACATCATTGGTTATTTGAGTTAAATTGTTATTGATTAAAATATACAAGACTGGCAAAAGTAGGTTTATAATTGAGAGTTCATGAAACACACAGTTTATTTTTATATCACTATTATTATTGTACTATTTTCCATATGAGTAATTATAAATCTACTTTTGCCCCACAATGTATGTTTTACACTGATAGGTACAATGCTAAATATACGTGTATATTTTATTCTATTAGACAGAGAAATATTCTGGGGATTCTTAAACATATCACACCCAACTTTTTTGTAATGGTGTTTTACATCAACCAGCCAGGCAACATTTTTAAAGACAGTTGTAACTGTGTCAAATACATTGCAGATATTTGTAACATTTTGAAAATTGTAGACAAGGATAGAACAAAGACAGCCTGTGAAGATCTAAAAACATCTCTCATGCAAGTTATCTTCTTCAGAAAGCTAGAGTTTGCTTTGCTATAATAACCTGTTTTCAAGGACAAATAGTTTGTACAAAAAATACAGTTCTCTGGGTAATATTATGAAGAATGAATAGTGTAACTACATTCTTATTCATATTAATGTATAGTATAATTACATTCTTCATAATATCAATATTAATATGTATTACAATTACATTCTTTGTAATATTGGTTTATCATCAAGACATTCTTCAAATAATTTTTGAAAGTAACAACAGGATTTTACTTTTTTTTTAATTCATGGTGTCTTCCAATATACACTGTTAACATGCAATTGTCTATGAATACATATATCTGTAAAGAAAAATACTGCAAATAGAACTCCTAACAGTGAAATATGTAACATCTTATTTTATTTTTAAAATATATTCTTTATTTATTTCAGAGAGGAGAGGAGAGGAATAGAGTGATAGGAAGATCAATGATGAGAGAGATCATTGATTGGCTGCCTCCTGCATACCTTACACTGGGGATTGAGCCCACAACCTGGGCAATGTGCACTGACCGGGAATCAAAGCCTGGCCACCTGGTTCACAGGTTGATGCTCAACCACTGAGCCATGCCAGCCAGGTGAAATGTGTATCATTTTATATTAAAATTCACCAAGAAATTGGGTTTTATGTGGGAGAATTTAAATATAACTCACACCTTCCTTGCCTTTGTAATTACAGAGAAAGGGCAAATTTGATGATCTTCCATTTTATTTGTAGTCAAACATAAATGCAATACTTTCATCTGTCAAGGACATGTGTACTGGTGAATATTCACTCAATATAAAGTAATTTACTATTTTAGATTGGGATTTTAACCTAGACAGAAAAGAAATCTTTCCTTAGTCCCTCCCTACCAATGTAATTTACCTAGCAGTTTTGGTTTGTTAAGAGAGAAATGGAGAGGGGCATGTGAAGGAAAGAAAAGAGCCATTTGTTGAACATTTAATGTGCTTCAGGGACTTTAGGGTGCACCTCACATGCTATTTTATTTGATCCTCTAACAATTCTACTAGGCAGGAATGATTGTCAGCCCTGACTTACAGTAAGTAAACAGAAAAGATAAGTAACTTGCCCAAAGTGCTACAAGGCTGAAATGTGGAAACCTAGGACTTGCATCTATAATAATCCAAGCCTCTTCTGTAAGCTACTATGTTATATTGATAAAATGCAGAATTTGGATACATCTAAATTTATTCAATACCAATTTGTTGGCCAGTATTATGTACATATAAGCAATGGAATAAGTACTAGAGAAATAAATAGAATATGTTCTCTTGCCCTTGAGGAACAAAAGGTCCAATTCAGGAGACTAATATATTAACTAATAAGTATAAAGTGGGATAACTATAATAGGTAAAAGGTATGTACTGCATAATGTGGAAATATCAAGAGGAGAACAACTAACTGTGTTTAGTGGCTAGAGAAAGACTTCACAGGAGAGAGTGACATTTGAACATTGACTTGAAGGAATAGTTACTGTTCAACAACTAAAGGATAAGAGGGATTTGGAATAGTGTCATGGTGTATATGTTGTATAGGCACAACATATACAATATGTAAAAATATTTATTTTGTTTCAGTATTCCAAAACTAGCTAGTTTAATGGATCACCAAACTCTTAGCAGCAGAGATAAAAGTAGAAAGTTAGGAAGAGTACACAATGTAATAAACAGTTCATCTGAGCCCAGTTGTAGTGGCTCAATGGTTGAGCGTCTCGACCTATGAACCAGGAGGTCACAGTTCAGATTACTGGTCAGGGCACATGACTGGGTTGCTGGCTTGATCCCCAGTGTGGGGCATGCAGGAGACAGCCAATCAATGATTCTCTCTTATCGTTGATGTTTTTATCTCTCTCTCCCTTTCCCTTCTTCTCTGAAATCAATTAAAAAATATTTTTTTTAAAGTTCATTTGAGACAAAGGAACTGCTATTTTTTTACCTGATTATAGAATAAGTATGGTTTTCCCCCTTCAAAACCAAGTACTAAGAATGCTGTTGCTTTGTAAACTTTGTGTTTATTCTTTGGGAAATAGGAAGTGCAAGAAAGCAGAGGGAAATGTCAATAACTGCCATTAGCATTTTTTTTTTAATTTATTTTTATTGTTCAGATTATTACAGTTGTTCCTCTTTTTTCCCCCATAGCTCCCCTCCTCCCAATTCCC